>JAXQGX010000361.1:0-16214 GCA_037040455.1 Irpex sp. P115-07
AGGAACAGGACTCACCCAGAGACATCTTCAAGCTCTGCCTCAACACACTCAAGCTCGATTCCCGCTCCGGTTCTCCAACCTCATCATACACCATCGTCGGTTCTACAACAACCACGCACAAGTCAGCCTCCACAGCCCATCTCATAACGTAGAAATAGAGGAATGAATGAACACTCACCTTCCATGAGAGGACTCAACGGAGTCGCAGCTGGCACATGAGTGAGCGTAGCGGGAGGAGAGGACGCGGTGGGGTCTGTGCGTATTGTGATACGTGGAATCCCGCTCCGAGTTTGCGTCTCCTTTACGCGCTGTCTCTCCAGTTCGAGTGCCAGCTCTTCTCTGTCTCTTGCTATCTCTCGCTCGAGCTCCTGTTGACGCTCCTCCTCGACCTCCTTTTGGCGTGCCAACTCAGCTTCAGCTTCCTCCCTCACATCCACCCCACTCTCAGCCTCCTTAGCCTCCTCAGATTCAGTCTCGATCTCCGTCACTTCCTCAGCCTCAGCCTCACTCTCCGCGACTTCCTCTGCTTCAGCTTCAGTCTCTCCCTCCCCCAAAGCGATCTCCCTCAACCGCTGCCTCTCCCTCTCCCACTCTCTCATCCTGTTCGTCACCGTCGCAGCCAGAGGCACAGGTACACTGCCCTTCTTCTTCTCTCTCCTCTCCCTCTCCTTCCTCTCCTTCTCTTTCTTCTCCTTCTCCTTCACTCTTGGCGTCTCCTTCACCCTCGGTGTCTCTTTCTCCTTCTTGTGGCTGTCCACTCTAGAAGGAGTATCAAACAACCCACTCAACCCCGCCCTAACATTAACCCTCGCCGCATCCCCAAACACCCGACTCCTCCTCTTATACGGCGTCTCATTCTTCTCCGGTGTAGAGATAGGGGTGTTCTCATCCTGCACTCTCCTCCCAGCCCCAGTGCGTCGCTTGGACGGAGAATTCGGAGGTGTAGGTCTCGGTTTGCGTACGGTCACGTTATTGGTGTTGTGAGGGATGTTGACGTTCTCTTTGGCTCGGAGAGCCGTAGAGGCTGTGTGTCGGTGGACGTTCGTCGTAGGAGATGGGGGGAAAGGTTTGACAGGGGTAGGCGAGAGGTTGGTAACGAGAGCGGGAGCGGGCGCCGCTTTGCCCAGTTTCTTGCAGCTTGTAGAAGTAGAACTAATAGTCGCTTGCGAAGACGTCCTCGTATGCCGTGACAGCGAAAAGGACATCGACATAGAGAGCGCAGAGACAGAGCGGGACTTCTCCCTCCTCTCCTTCTCAATCTTCTGCTCCTTGTTTCGGATCGAGACGGGAGGTGTCGAAGGAGAGATGTTCTCTTTGGCATTCTCGACGTTGGACTTCCACGCTTCGACAGAGCTGAGCGTGTTCTGCGACGACAGTCTGGAACTCGTGGCTTGCGAAGACATCCGTGTACCGATACTCAAAGCTTGCGAAGACAACCTACTACTCGTCAACCGTCGCAGCGAGAAACTCGAAGACATCGACAACGCAGAGACCGAGCGTGGCTTCTCCTTCTCCTTCTTCTCCTTGTGCTCCTTGTTTCGGAGGGAAAACGAGACTGGGGGTGTCGAAGGGGAGATGTTCTCCTTGTCCACCTTGACGTTAGCCTTGGCTTGTGGGGTTGCGCGAGCTAGAGCAGCAGAATAGTCAGCTGAATGCGCGCGTACGATGGTACACTGGCACTTACAGCTTGTAGCAGTGGAGCTTTGAGTATTCAAAGCATCGGTCGTGCCACGCCTGACCACACTGGGAGGAGAGTTCCGGATGTCCGCCATCGACGTCGCCCTCAGGTGAGTGGTGCGGTGTTTCTCATCGGGGCGAGTCCAATACCGATCTCCCAAAGCCTCACACGCATCATACCTCAACTCCGGCCTAGGCTGGATCATCCGCCGAAGCATGCGTTCCATGGAGGGCGAGACGTGCGTGTCGTAGGTGCCGATCCATTCGCCTTTCATCTGTTATCACCAAAAAAACTCATCAGCTTCCTTCACTTCCCCATGGCAAAGCAAGAAGGAGGGAGTAAAGAAGGAAAGAAGTGGAAGAAGTAGAGAGCAGGAAAAGATAGGAAGAAGATGGAAAGACACGTACAGTCCGCTCCCAATACCCCTCCAACGCCTCCCGTCCCTCCAACCTCTCCATCCCCCCTTCTCTGCCTTCCCTATCTCCTTCTTCTCCTTCTTTACCCTCATCTCGCTCTCCTCCCTCGCCCTCTGAGCGTTCAAACGGCGTCCTCCCAACCAAAATCTCAAAAAACGTAACCCCGAGGGACCACACGTCCGACTTGCGCGTGTCGTGCGGGAGGCCGCGGGCGCGCTCTGGGGAGAGGTACTCGGGGGTTCCGTAGGATAGGTTGCTGTGGAATGGTTTGCTACTCATACCATCCTTCTTGGAGGGACCAGCTGGAGAAATACCATCCTTGGAGGGGGCAGACTTTGAGGAAGGAGGAGAGAGGTCGTATTTCTGGGCGAACCCGAAGTCGACGAGGACGGGGGTGTTGGATGCGGAGAGGAGGATGTTCGCTGGTCTATTGCAGGGTGTAAAGTAAGTAAGTAAGTAACTGTGATTAGCAGGGCTCAGGTGCAGTAGGTAGGACGCACTTGATGTCGTTGTGCACGACCCCCCGTTTGTGCAGAAAGTCGACGCCGGAGAGGAGGGAGCGGAACCAGGGTTTGGCGTGGTGTTCGGCGACTTCGACGGGGACTAGGCGTGGGTGGTGGGCCCTACACGTCAAATATCACGTACTCATTAGTCTCATTTGTAGGTGTTAAGGTATAGTGGTGGGCGGTGGTGTCAAGGGTGAGGGTGCTTACATGGTGATCAAGGCATACGACGGAGTGATAATGAACGAATAGAACGGTATGATAGACGGGTGCGGCTCGTGCTTGAGAGACCTGACAACTTTCATTTCGTTCCATCTACAGTATATTGCAATGACGGAACGCTCATTAGCATAATTAACTCATGACAGCATGCATGCACACTCGAACACAAATAGAGTAGAGGAGAATACACTGACAATGATCGAACACGAGCAGCAGTAGTCGGCGTCTTGCTCCTATGCACGAGCTTGACCGCAATCGTCCTCTCTCCACTCGGTGCGTGCGAGGAGTCGGGATCGTGTTTGGGACGGCACGCCCAGACGCTTCCCCAATTGCCATAGCCAATCTATTACCATTTCACCAGTTAGCATCATCAGACCCACATTCCACAGTTAAGTTAAGAGTGATGGTATGAATAGATAGAGAGAGAGAGAGACGCACCTCCTCGATAAACTGCAAACGATCAGCCAACACCTGGTCAGAGATGGAGAAGATATCGTTCTCCTGGACGGATCCCACTACCGGCGCCGATTTCGGGTTCATCATTTCTCCTCCTTGCTTTGTTAATCCAACACGGACACGCGAGCAAGACAAAGATAGAAAGCAGAATAGGGGACAGGACTAATGATACAAGACAAAGCAGAAAGAGAAAGACAGAGACAGCATACAGAGGGGCCCGACACAAACCAAACCGAGTTCGACTTCCAACGTCGAGCCTCGTGTTGCCGTGAACTTTGGTTGGTGCAAACAACGCGCGTGTGTGGTCAGGGTTGGTGGTTCGATCAGTGGGTCAGGTGATCGCGATTGCCGCTCGCTTTCGCCGCTCAATTCATGATCATGATCAGCACTGGCAGTTCGTCTTCGACTTGAACAGTTCGAGTGCGCTCATAACCATGTTCTGCAACCTTCACCTCACGATGGTCACTACAAACGGCTTCAGCATTAATATTGCGCTCGTCCATCCGCTCACTATTACACAACATGACCCGGTCACTCACGGCGATAACGGCGCCCCTAGAATGAAACAAGCAAGCTTCAGTTCAAACCTAGTCGACGTCAATCTGACAGGACCAACGCTCCGACCGCTTTTTGGTTTGGGATGATCAGCTGGCCCCATTTCCAGAATCAGTCTACCAGGGTATGGGAGTACTGAAGATGTGAGGTTGGAGAAGTCGTCTGCGGAGCTGCCAGAGATGGCATACTTGTGGTCGTGCGCGAGGGGGCTTGTAGGTGCTGGAGACATGAGGCCATCATACAAGCAGATTCGGGCGGTAGACTTCCATCTCCATCTCCTTGAACAGTTTCAGCGTTCAAGCAGATATGATCATTCGCTGACAGCCAAACTGATACTACCTATAGCTATAGAAATCACGCTCAAGCTTCAAGCTTCAAGTTTTCTCAATTGGGGTCACCTGCCAGGTCTCGACCAAGCAATCCACCGCCCGAATCTGCTTGTACATGCATGATGTAGGGGTAGGTGTACCGTGACTTGGGGGTGGCGTCTCGTAGGCTTGTATAAGTAGCTGGCTCCACTCAGGCTCCTCCTCTCGTCCCCAAGCACAGTACTAGTTGCCTCTCACTTGGACGTCGTACTTACCACTACCACCCTCGAACGTCGGTACTGTATCATGAACTTGCCAGTTATCGGTACGTCCCACTACTTCCGTGCTTAGAGCATCACTAACACCTTATGCCAGCTACCCCTACCCCTACCCCTAACCCACCCCACTCACAACCCCCACGCCCTCCTCGCATCCCAGAACTCCCATACGACATCATCACCCTCCTAATCGACCAACTCCGCCACGACGTCCCCACCCTCCGTGCATGCACGCTCACAGCCCGCTCATGGACGCACCGAGCCCGTATCCATCTACACAGGACTCTCACACTCCCCGTCTCGGTCTCTGCGCTTCCGAGCCTCAGTGCTGGATTCGAATTTGGGTTTCTTAGTGAGGAGGGCGAGGAGAAGTTTTGTGTGATGGGCAGGGAGGTGCCTGTTGTGTTGCGGTATGCCGACGAGTTGACCCTCAAATGCGCTGGTAGCAGCAGGTCGATTCCTCGAGGACGTGGCGCACCCGTCTCGAGTGTCCTACCCCTCCTGCAACACATTCGAGTCCTCCGAATCATCGAAGCCGACCTAATCTCATCCCACCACCTCCAAAATCCCTGGGCACTCCAACTACCCAACGTACACTTTCTAACGCTCTGCAAAACGTCTTTCAGAAGTGCTCATGACATCCTCCGTCTCGCATCACAGTTCAAGGGGTTACGAACTTTGAGGGCGGAAGACATCACTATCACTGGTGCTTCCTCCTCCCATATCTCCGACGACGACTCCAACCATGCATTCGGGGTGGTCGGTAATCCATCATTCGAGGCTCCTCCCATAAGGAACCTACACATCCTAAACACCACCAAATCACCCACCCTACCATCTTCCCTCGCCTCTCACCTCGCCGAAGGGAACACAGATCTGAGAAGGCTCCATATAGACACAACCTCGAACCTCGAGACATTCACCAAAACCATCGGAAACTCCCTCCCCGAGCTTCATCTGTCCCTACAAGAGGAGTTCTACCCGCTCTGGCACGTACATCCCGAGGGTAAGGTGTCGAATATGACTGCGCCTGACGTTCGTGCTGGTCAGTCTCACCTTCACCCCCCTTCACCCTACCTCCCTCTCCTCACTCAGCTTACGACGAAACTCATCTCGGTTCCTTTGTAGCGATTCAACCCGTGTTGAAATACCCGAACTTGCGCGTGTTGCGTCTGTCGGTTCAGAGGAGCCCCATAGTGCGAATGGTGCAAACCATGGAGGGGTGCGATTCCCGTATACTCTGCTCGCCGTGGCAGGTTTATCGGGAGGCTTTTGTTGGTCTGGGGCTCGCCTCCGCTTCCGATGAGGCTCTCTCCACATCCGACGAGGCTCTCGTTGGCCTCTTCGGGAAACAGGAGGGAGCCGACTCGGAGAGGGAGGACAGAGAGGGGAGTCAGAAAGAGAAGTTTGCGTGTCGGGAGTTGTGTTTGAGTTTCGACGCGCGCGATATCCAAGGCCCGCGCACGCACATAGCCGACTTCGAATCCACCCTCCGCTCATTATTGATATCGAGTTCAAAGGAGACGGAGATGGAGACAGGAAAAGGCAAAGTATCGAGTTCCAATGCACACGAGACGAACACAGGAAAAGGAAAAGGCAAACTGAGAGTGGAGAGCGTGAAGTTCTTGGTTAAGGAGTTCATAGACCCCGTACTCCCCGACGAACCCGCGAGGCTGAGGAGGCTTTGGCGTGCGTTCGTGGAGCGACTACGGGCTCGGCTGCCAGTGGTGGTGCGAGGTGATGGGGAGGTGGAGGTGGGAGTTGAGTTTTTTGATCGGAGGGATTTTGACGTTTGAGTGATGAGTATGCGGTAAGTTTGGTGTAGGTAGTGTACTACCTCAAGTTCACATTTGAGACATGTTTATGGACTCTGAATTGCAATCTCAGACCTTGCCAGCCTGTAGCGAAGTACTGTGCATTTTTGGAGCATATCTGCTTCGAAAGCTGGATCTGATCGCAGATACCCACTGGCCGTGCACGTAAGCTTGGAGCAGTCCGGAGCCGCTGCGCATACGCCACCGGCGTTGAATATGTCGTAGACCTTCCTTTTCGGGTAAGGGCAACAGGTTGCCTCCTCCGCAGTTCATCTCAAACCCTGATGTCAATGAAGTTACTGCGCACGATGAAGTACACATGTGGGTATTCCACATGTTGTACTAGCTATGTCTTTGTGCCCATACGACAGTCTGAGGAGATTGACATATGCCCCTGGTAGCCACTAACATCAATCTTGGCGCAGCCTGAGCGCTCCCGACCTCAGGCTAGTCTCCGACTCTCCGCAGCCCCACGCAGCGTTGAAGCATAAGTAAGCTATCATCATCTTCTAATCTAGAACGCTCTCGCGCAGCTAACGTTCGGTGAACACATATATACAGCGACCAGTGTATTTTCTAGGTGCCCACCACATACTACCATCGACAACAGACATTCGACATGGATCCTCCGTCTTACACCACTCTGAACAATGCCCAGGTGCCCACAGACCCGGAAAAGGGGCAGCTTCAAGAAAACTATACCCCCACCACTCAGCATGCTGATTATGGTACCGTATATCTCCCTGAGCAGTCAATCCCTGCGCCGCAGGATCAACGAACCCAGAGGTCGAGGGGCAGAAGATTCTGGGTCCGGTTGTTGCATTGGACCATGCTCGAAATCCTATTCTTCTCCGTGCTTCTGTACACTTTTGGAGATCTCCGCAGCGTCGTGTTGGGCGTAAGTCTGCTTGCGCAAACTCTGTTGTTGATGCTATTTCTAACGATCATGGTATCCAAACAGGTCAGAAACGTCTTTACCGGTGGTCCCTCTGACATTGCCATGAACGACCACGAGGTTCATCTCCCCCACGACTGTATCGAGGTCCTTGAATGGGACCATATCGACGTACCTGGAGAGCATGACGGCTACTCCCATGTCGCACGCACCAGTTTGGATCTTCCCGTTGCCTCTGATCTCCTTTACTTTATCGGACGTGGTCGTCTGAGCCATGGCGTCGTTCGATTCGTCGATAGCGAAGCTCAGGACTCGGACCAAGCGAGCGTTGAGGTCACGTTCCTCTACAACGAGCACGAGCTCTCGGATCATCTCAAGATTTGCCGTCTGCACAAGGAGGACAGCAAGAACGGCGTTGGTATCTTCGTGAGTTCACTTTCTGAATTGCAGTATACTGAACCAGGAGAATGCTCATTGTTTGTTCCATAGAGTCCCGAATGGTCGCATCGTCCGGGCAACCAGCGTTCCAACGTCGTTGTCGAAGTGAAGCTGCCGCGGGCTGCGGCTATCAAGTCTCTCGAAACTTTCCTCCCTCTGTTCTTGCACGATGTCGGGGACTTCCGTGACTCTGTCACTTTTGGTACCATCAGTTTGACATCCTCAAACCTGCCTATCGTCGCGAAGGTATGCTCTTCTTTCATCTTCTGCTGTAGATTCAAAAGCTGACAAGATCCACAACTGTCTAGTACTTGACCGCAAACTGGACTAACTTGCGCACCTCCAACTCGCACATCTCTGGTATCTTCAACTCTCCACAGGCTATCGATATCTCTACCTCGAACTCGTTCATCGAGGGCGAGTTCAACCTCTCCCATGATGGCGCTGACAGCACGCCTAGCCGCATCAGCCTCCACACTAGCAATGCGTATGTATTCCCCTTCTTCAATTGGCACTCGTAGACCTGACAAGTGCCTTTAGTCCCATCAAGGCGCAGATCTCCCTTACGAGCACCGCCGACAACCAGAAGAATGGCTCGTTCAACATCATAACCCAGACCAACAACTCCCCATTCAACGTCAAATTCGACACTGCCCCCATCGACTCGCGCGTCGTTTTCAAAGGCAGGACCTCCAACGCCCCTGCCGCCGCGACTCTGCACGAGACGTTCGAGGGGACATTCTCGGTTGATACTGGTCGTTGGTTCGAAGCGGGTGTGCACGTCGTCAACACGGAGGACCCGTCTGGCGAGGGAAGGCAGAGGTACCTTTCGCACTATGGGTCAGGTCGTGGGCATGATGAAGGCAAGGTGTCTTGGGGTGATGCCAGCGGGAAGAAGCTAGGTCATGTTGAGCTCGCCACGACCAACTCACCTGTGCAATTGTATTTGTAAGGTTTTAACCATGAATGATCCACCTGCACAGTGCGGGTGGTGTAATATGCATTGATGTTGGCCAGTACAGAATGAAATTGTTGACTGTTCCAGGATACCATGTAACATTAGTACTGCAGTGACCATACTACTTCTGAGATCAACCTCTCACTCAATCGACATCTATATAGCGTTCAGGTTATTGAGATACGAGCGATAATATGCGTCGTTTGATTTTCACTGATCACAACCGGACTATAACACTGACAGACGCTGGCTCATACCTCAGTCATCTCGGACGCTCATGGTCGTCCGACCCAAGCTTGCTTTCTTCCTCAGTACCCTCCTCAACCTTCACAGAAGGCAAATAAACGGTATCGAAAATGGTCAACGTTCCACCAATCCCTTCTTGTGAGTCAACACTACTTTCGTATCTTCACTTTAAGTTTCAGCTCTGACAGGCGGAAGTGACTACTAGTTGCAGTCCCGTTTACATTTGGTTATCAGATCGCGGACACCTACGTGTACTTTCACGCAAGGTATACAGAGGCTGGTTCATCAACCTACGTGTACTTTACGCGAGGTATATAGACACTGGTTGATGAGCTCGAGCCTCAGTCTACTACGTGTACTTAGGCGCTAAGCGATAATCGTAAGTACCTCAAGTGGATGGCTGCCACGCAACCGGCGTTGAATATGTCGTGGAGCTTCCTTCTCGGGTGAGTACTAGGTGCTCTCATTTGCAATCCATCTGCAGCCCTGGACACGATAAAGTCACTGAGTATGACGCCTCGGAAGCACATGGCATGTAGGTATTCTACATGTCGACATATGATATCGTGCTAGCTATGTCCTCTCGCCCAAATGACAGCCCCAGGAGACTGACGTGTACCGCTGATAGCTACGTATACCAGCATCGGAATCGGTGCAGCGGTTCCGACCGCAACCCCAAGTAGCGTTGAAAGCTAAGTCAGCACTAGATTTCTTGCTTTCGAGCTCTATTGCGTAGTTGACATTTGACGAATACCTATAAGTACAGCGACCTATGTGCGCTGGTCGAAGCACTGTTTTCCAAGTGCACACCACATCGTTCATACCACCATCGACACAAATATTCGACATGGATCCTCCGCCTTCTACCACTTTGAACAATGCCCAGGTGCCCACCAATCCGGAAAAGGGGCAGCTTCAAGACAATTATGCTCTCGCCGCTCAGCGTGCTTATAACGGTACCGCCGTATATCTCGCTGAGCAGCCAGTCCCTGCGCCGGCGCAGGATCATCTAGCCCAAAGGTTTCGGGCTTGGTTGTTCCGTTGGACCACGCTCTCGATCTTATTCTTTGGAGTGCTTCTGTACACTTTCATGGATACTCGCAGCATCGTGTTGGCAGTAAGTGTTCTCGCGCAAACTTCGTCGTTGATGTTATTTTTAACTAAGTGCCATGGTCTTTCAACAGTTCAGAAAGGTCTTCCCCGATCCCGGANGAATGGAATCATATCGACGCGCCGGACGGACAAGACGGGTACTCGCACGTCGCGCGCATAGACATGGATCTTCCTGTGGCCTCTGATCTCCTTTATTTCATCGGGACTGGCCGTTTGAGCCACGGCGTTGTTCGATTCGTCGATAGCGAAGCTCAGGGCTCGGACCAAGCGAACGTTGAGGTTAAGTTCCTCTATAACGACTCCGAGCTCTTGGATAACTTCAAGGTTTGTCGCCTGCATAAAGAGGAGAGCAAGAACGGTGTTGGCATGTTTGTAAGTTTCACCTTTGGTGTTTCAATTTAGGACGATACTCACTGTTTGGTTTTTAGAGCCCTCTATGGGCGAGTCGTCCGGACAATCAATCGACCGTCATCGTTGAAGTGAAGCTACCTCGGGCTGCGGTTATTAAGACCCTCGAAACCCGTCTCTCTGACTTCTTACACGATATTGGGGACTTCCGCGACTCTGTTACTTTCGGTACCATCAGTTTGTCATCCTCGCAGCGGCCAATTATTGCGAAGGTGTGTCCATTTTTCCATTCTGGAATTTCTTCGCAAGCTGAGGCACATGCCTACTAGTACTTGACCGCAAACCAGACGATCCTGAGAAATTGGGACTCGCATATCGCAGGTGTTTTCAACTCTCCTCATGCTATCAACATCTCCACCTTCAACTCATACATCGAGGGCGAGTTTAATCTCTCCCATGACGGCTTGAACAGCACACCTAGCCACATTAACCTCCGAACTCGGAATGCGTATGTATCCTCCTCTTCTATTCGCACTCGTAGACCTGACAAGTGCCTTTAGTCACATTAATGCGCGGATCTCCCTTACAAGCACCGCCGACGATCAGAAGAACGGCTCGTTCGACATCGTAACCCGGACCCTCAGAGCTCCACTGAACATCAAATTCGACTCTGCGCCCATTGACTCGCATGTCGTGTTCAAAGGCGAGACCTACTCCTCTCCTGCCACTGCGACTCTGCCCGAGACGTTCGAGGGGACGTTTGCCGTCAAGGCTGGTTACTGGGATGAAGCCGGTGTTCATGTCGTCAATGCGGAGGACCCTTCTGGCGAGGGAAGGCAGAGGTACACCTCGCACTATGGGTCGGGTCGTGACCGCAATGAGGGCAGGGTTTTCTGGGGTGATGCTGGCACGAAGAAGTTGGGCCATGCTGAGCTCTTCTCGGATGACTCGCCTGTGAATTTGTATTTGTAGGGCCCGGGCGTTGACCATACTTACAAGACCCATCTGCACATTATGGGTAATATAGTGCGACCCGCAATTGGCCTCTGGCCGCAGTAGTAGTTTGTAGATCTTGATCGTCTATGAGTAGGATTACTTTATTGTCAATGGTCCCCAGATATTTTGTAGCATTAGTACTGGGTTACTGTTCCTCCTGACATATTAATCGTTCTGCTCACACTTTGGGATTTGTCACTTGTGTGTAAGTATCTTGCTGAGACATGGCGAGCAACAAAACGCATGACTCAAGTTGTCATCGACCATGACTGTCATAAGCCCATAACGCTGACTCGCACCTCAGTTGTCTCGGACGTTCACGGTCGTCAGACTCAGGTTGTCTTACCCTTATTGCCCTCTACAACCTTCACAAATCTACGGCCATGGAGGAATCTGTAGAGTCGTCTCGAAAAGGGCCGACGTTCTACCAATCCCTCCTTGTGAGTAAATCCCACTTTCGAACCTTCGCTCTAATAAAGCTCGTTAGGCAGGTGGCGTGGCTGGAACGTCTGTAGACCTGCTCTTCTTCCCCATTGACACGGTCAAGACGCGTCTGCAGTCATCACAGGGATTTCTGAAAGCAGGAGGGTTCAAGGGGATATACAATGGCGTCGGAAGTGTCATAGTCGGCAGTGCGCCTGGAGGTATGTCGTGTGGCGTCCTGAACATATGGAAGGATTGACGGAAAGTTGAAGTATAGCTGCTCTGTTTTTCTGCACGTATGATACTCTCAAGCAACACTCGCCTCTCCCCGCTCATCTGGCTTCTCTGACGCATATGCTGGCCGCGTCCGCTGGCGAAGTGGTGCGTCACCACACTTCGCAGATGTAGTCGCACACCTGACGGGCCTAGTATTCAACATATATATATAGACAGCATGTCTTGTACGTGTACCGACAGAAGTCATCAAAACGCGAATGCAGACCGCAAGCTATGGCAGTCAAGCGCGGTCTTCGCTCTCGGCCGCAGGACTCGTCCTTCATCATGAAGGCATTCGTGGATTTTATCGAGGATTCGGGATAACTATCATGAGAGAGGTGAGCTTGCAATATCACCTCAACCTAGTCGGCCTCTCACCCATGTTATCCTAGATCCCGTTCACTTCACTCCAATTCCCGCTTTACGAATGGCTCAAGCTTCGGTTATCCAGGACACTAGGCGGAAGAAAACTCTACGCACACGAAGCGGCGGTATGCGGTAGTGTAGCAGGTGGCTTTGCCGCCGCCGCGACGACTCCCCTAGACGTGCTCAAAACGCGTATCATGCTCGATATCAAAGTACGCTTTCCACAGCCGTAACCCATCATCTAGCTGATCGCTGACCATGATCGCACAGACCACTTCTGAAGGGAAGAAACTATCCATACCGAGCAGATTCGCCTCAATATACAAAACCGAAGGTCTCGGAGCTCTGTTCGCGGGAGTCGTACCACGGACGATGTGGATATCCGCTGGTGGTGCAGTGTTCCTGGGGGTATATGAGTGGGCAGTACATGGCTTGGCCGGGTACTAGGCACGCTGGCATTACTAGCGTATAATCATTGCGCATAGATTTTTGATACATTTAGTCGCTGCTAATATACTATAGAGAATCCTCGGCTCATACTCATCACAAAGACGTACAGCAAAATGGAGAGAATGCGAGAGCACGGATATGGGGCATGGGTATCTGGTAAGGTAAGTTATCCAATCAAGTTGGAGATGGACGAACAGAATGATGAACGGGGTACTATCTTGCCTACGACGACTGTCCAGAAACTGAGGCCGGTAGTTGACCATCAGTCGGCTTGGGGCCTAACTTGAGTATAACCCGCGGAGGTTTCTTCGGAGCCTCTGTCGACGACTGTTCATCCGCAGAGCTCTCTACAATCTTCGTCTCGCCCCTGCCAGCAGCAGCACCAACTTTCTCTTTCTTCTTCACCTTAGACTTTGGTTTCGCGGCACGTTTGGTAGTAGTGGCGGCCTTGGCCGTTACAGCCAGTTCGTTTGGAGGAGTTGCGGTACCTCCTTTTGTCCTGTCTCGTAGAGACATGGACATAGGTGGAGCAACTGGTTGAGCGGAAGGGGCGTTGCCCGCTATTGATGCCAGTATCTCGACCGTGCGGTCGATCCATGGTGGCGGTGGTGCGTTGGTATTGAGCGACGTTCTCCCACCGCGTCGTTTCTTCGTAGCTTTTTCAAGCTGTAGAAGAAGGAACCGTCAATGGGATCACTCAGAGATGACTAGCACGTTGGCTGTGACCGTACCAAGGACAAATTCTCTTCACTCCACCACTCAGGCGAGTAAGGAAGGCCAGAGAGACCAGAGATATGCGCCAACGCGCCGCTCGTGAGAGCTATATCGCTGTATCCT
Source organism: Irpex sp. P115-07 (assembly GCA_037040455.1). NCBI lineage: Eukaryota > Fungi > Basidiomycota > Agaricomycetes > Polyporales > Irpicaceae > Irpex > Irpex sp. P115-07. The sequence goes on from JAXQGX010000361.1 coordinate 13,577, forward strand.
CCCTCCAGCACGCTAACGATGCGTCCGTTCGCTGCTCTGTCTGCGAACGCTCGTGCGTCTTGTGCGAATCGGTGGTAGAAACCGACGGGGACTTTGCGACCGTGGCGGGACATGGACTCGTATTCATGTTCGCATGCGTCGAAACCACAGCTGCAATATGCGTGCTTATGGTCAGCTTACATAGCAAATGCCAAAGGTTCACTTGAAGTACCTGATAAACACCAAAACATTGTCTGAGTCGCCTGGTTTGCCTTTGGCGGTCTCCTGGATGAACGACGCAGCTCGCTCGAATATTCTTGAGTACCGTTTCTCGTAGAGCTCGGTCCAGAAGTGTTCTTCTGACGAGTACGGTAGTAGATGTATGTTTTCGACGTATTGGCCGTGGGGACCGTGGATGGCAACAGACGCTGCTTGCACCAGTTCCGGTTTACCGTCCTATATCACGGACGATGTGAAGTCTTGCACTCTAGGTATATAAGTATGCAAAGAACATACCTCGCATGGATAAGACAAAATATCATGTAGACTGCCGTAGAAGACTTGTAGACCAGGTTTTCCAGGAGGCGCGCCGTAGGATTCTTCGAGCTGTTGTCGGTATGTCTCTTCGTTTATTTGCCACACAAGAGATTGCGTGCCGTTCCCGTGGTGAAGGTCGATGTCGAATATTACAACACGGGTTATTCCGTGCTTTAGATGGGCTTGATACAGGCAATAAGTTAGGAAACTTCGAAGAGATGGGTGCTGAGTTTACCGTGGGCTGCTCCGACTACGACGTTGTTGACGAAGCAGAAACCGCTTGGAGTATCCTATCAGCACTTCAGATCGCGAAGTATGTTTAACCTTCGTAATACCGATGCTTACCTCTCCACAATGGTGACCAGGTGGTCTGACTGCTACGAAACTGCTGCGACTGGGTTTGGGCTGTTCGTCTGGAGGAGCTGGTACAGACGTTCGCGAGTTTGTTATTACCGTATCAACCGCTTCACAAACGGTCGCAAGAGCCCCCTGTATCGCATCCATTGACGTCGGGCACACTACGCCAGCAATTAGAGGGAAAATGGCATAGAACAGGTCGTGATATCGTACATACGGTACAAATCGCCCTGAGACATCCCAGCAGGGATCTCAGTCCCGTCGCTCGCAATTTTATCTCTGCTTTCTTTTGCCCACTTGACGAGGTTCTCGAGATAGATGTCTCCTTCGATATCCCCATGAACAAATTTCACAGCGGGATTGTTTAGGACGTTAAGAGTCGCGTTACTCTTTACAACGTGAAGAGGTAGCCGCAGTGATGGATATGTGACCTTGCTGCCAATTCCAAGGCGTTCCATCGCTGCGGTTAACTCGTCCGCTGTTGAGAGCTCCGGATCTGGCTTCGTTGCCCCTGAAGTCGGGTCTGTCGACATCATTTCTTCGCACCTTGCGAGTGCGGCCGCCAGCCCTAATTTGACAGCCCGTAATCGCTCTGGCCTTTCCACCACATTGGATGTATCTTTCGACCTTATGAACTGGTGCTTCAGGCACGCGTCTTGCAGAAATATTGTGGTTGGCGATTGGAGACCTGGTTCCGTCATGAATACTACAGACTGGCTCGTATTACCTTGGTAAGTGGTTTATTACATAGACCAGTTTACCTACCTGTATGATCACCGGTCAAGAAACTGGTACACGGTGGGCTAGACCAAGTTAGCAGCTCCAAACCAGACGCGTTCATTAAACGACGGTTACGTCACGTGGTGTATTGCCCCTTTAGGAAACGCCAAATCATAAAGCAGCGGAGTCGTGCTTACTCGCCTTCACCTGCCATCGCGTTTCTTGCTGTTTGGAAAGTCGATTCGCTGTCATTCGAGTAACAACAGATACAGATAAAGGTGCTATAGAAAGCCTTCTGTGTCAGACCAATTGGTGCGTTCTGAAGCTATAATTCACCGCTTATTACGCAGCTCATTGTGGCGTTTGGCAGCCGCATAGGACTACGACTAACGCCTCAAGACCACGACCTCTTCATCTTCTATCTTTCATGGATTCTGGTCCCTCTACGCATACCCACGATGGATTACAAACTGCGAGCACGAGTAGTGCTGGGGAGGCCGTCGAGACCGTAGGAGAGTTCCGTGCAGAGTCTACTACAGACCCATGTCGCGATGCAAGTGTAGGGTCCAGTTCAGCTATCATGGCGTTGGAGAACGATAGCGACGAGAGTATGCCCTCTCTAGGCACTATCTCAGACGACGAATCTCCTGTTTCTGCAACTCATCCACGCGGTAGTCTGCGAGGCGGCAGTCGTCCCACCTCGCGGAACTCGTCTTTCCGAAGTGCCACCGGCGGACCAAGGTTTGTCTCCAATCCTCATACACTGCCAGATTATTTATCTTGCTAATAACTACGGCGTTAGCTCACTCGATCGCGATGGCTATTCGAGTGATGGTAGCCTACCGTCAATGCAAACAGTGTCAGAGTCTTCAGACGATGGGCTCGAGGGAAGTACGTGGGGGTCGGATGACGATGAAGAGGACGAGAGCGATGGCCAGGAGGGTGATGGACCTCGGCGAAGGTCGCCTACCCTTCCAGTTCCTCAACGTGAACGCCCGCGGAGACGATTTCCAGACGAGCCAGAAGAGGACGACGACTGGATAGA
>JAXQGX010000362.1:0-15534 GCA_037040455.1 Irpex sp. P115-07
AGATGAGATCCCAGCTGGGGTCCGGCGTCGATGGTCTAGGTCCTCGTCTTGAGTCTGTTACTTTAACTCGAATTAGGGAGCTCCACCGTGGAATCAAAGGGGTGTAGTCGTATCTCAGGCTCGGGATCGGGTTATTACTTGGAGATTGGGAGATTCAGTACGAATGCGCAAGGTTACGTAGACTGAGAAGACTGAATTCCAAGAACAGGCGCAGATGCATTGTAGAATCTCACTGGTCATGAAACTTAGTCGAACCTATGTGAACGATCACTGTATCTCCGCCCCTCGAAATTCGGGTCTACCCACGGCTGTCAGCAGCGGGGCACGACGCCGCCTCCCCTCGGGCTGTTGTGGACATCAACTAGTACAGTCAGGGCAAAGTGGAATCCCTTAGGCTTCAGCCGATGTTCCGCACTCCCGATTTTGAACCCTATACGCGTAGGTACTTCAATATCGACGCGTCATACCATGCCATATGTTTCTGCCATATGTTACGAGAAAACATACGTTCATCCGTTTCAGGGTTGGCTCGTGGCGAACACATGTAGTGGCCAATGATTGGATTGGAGAATGTCTGTGAGAATGTCCATGATTAATTTTAAATGACATAGACAGTGGACGCTGGACGGGTCCTATGTAGATGTGCTACACTGTATGTACATGGGAACGCCGCAACGCGAGTCAAAACCGAAACTTCGGAGCCTTATACACTTGTAATTATCGCTGACGTCCATGTTCTGCTGTAGAGGTATCCGAGGCACCGCAATTAATCGTGGAAAACCCCCTGTAAACGGGTGGACAGGTATAGGCCCGATTCTGTCGCACTTTCGTATCAATGCTGGGAGAAGAGAAGTGCGTCATGATGGTCTCGCGGAGCAGAGGAATGTGAGAGGCGCCGTCGACGTATATCCCGTAGATTCCTGCCTGTTTGAATGTTTCAATTTGCGGTCCATGCGAGTCTAGGCCATGGAGTCGACCGTCATGGAGTAGTGGTACGAAAGTTGCCAGATGGGGTGATACACTGTGAGGAGCCGTGGCAAGCACCACAGTTATCATTCGTACCCCGACTGATGTCAGCGGGATGCCGGCTGCAGACAACATATAGCGGCTGACCGGCATATAGGTCGCGGAGATTAGCGGAGGTTAGCATTCTGACCGCCGAGGTTTCCGTGTTTTATGTGCACAGCGACAGTTCCCAGGGAGAAACCAAGCAAATGAGAAAAGTGGCAGCACACGAGCAATAATTCTCGTTACATAATAGCACATGAACTCAGATTGACAGTTGAGATAAGTATAGTAGCCTGCGGAAAACGAAGACACCCTAAAGTCGCCACAATCGCGCCTGCGCTGGCTGAATATTTTAAGTAGAGAACGTGTTGAGCCTAAGAAATCAAAGCCAGATGTTGTATTTATATTTCTGTACGCGTGTGGTCTAATGGACACATCTGGAAGGAAGATGAACGAAGCAGACGCACGCGAACCTGGTGGGATTCTCAATAGATCTCAGCCAGATCTCCAGATTAAACATCCCATCAGTGGAGTGGGGTTCGCCGAAAAAGTACCAGAAAAGGCAGGTATCGCTGTTGGACAGTACCTGCCTAGTCTTGCACGTTTTGAGAAAAGACCGTCCTTACTCACGCATGGTACTCCGTCGTGAGAGACATCAAGGTATGTTATGGCCGGAAAAGGGGGCATTACCATTGGTGCTTTAATGGCTCAGGGAGTAGCATGTGAATTTTCTGCTTGTCTAGTGCGAACTCGCTGTTGGGAAAACGCGACTCGAGCGGCACTCGCAGGCGACCTTTTTATAAACCATGTGAGTCGCCCTTCGGTGTTGTCGTAAAGCCGATGTGGATGGTACATGATGCGGTTCATATAAGGCCTGAACACATCGTCTCATTTCTGCGAATTAACATGGAAGAACGAACAAGGGTGGAACCCTCTCCCGAGGATCGTCGGAGATGGCGATTCAAACATGACGTGTGTGTGAACGCCTGATCTCTCTCCACCCGAAGCTTGTGAAAAACATGAAGACAGTGTTCTCAAGTGTTCTCAAGTTCGACGGTATCTCACTGATGGTATCTAATTGCACTCGGGGAGATTATGCGAACGTTTCCACCGTCAGGGTGCAGCTGTCTATTTGCTTTTGTCGTCATGCCAAGCTCTCACACCATTGGCTTCACCGTACGAGGACGTGTGAGGACTTGCGACCACAATTGCTACATATAGCAGTCATTGTGGACACGTATGACCCACTAGGAACCGAACAACGAATGAACAGTGGGGAAATAAGATTGATATAATGAGTGTCTAACAATACAAATGTCACAAGATGCTGAGAGGTCCAATATAGGTGCAGAATCCGTGAGGCGAAGGTGCGGGGCTTGGCGAAATACAAACAGACCAGCTAGCTACCCATGAAGTTCTGTGCACGGTCGCCTACGTGCGGACGTGACGAAGAAACAGTCCTATGATTGGCCGCCTGGGCAGTTGAGCCTGGCTTCATCTTCAACCAACCCTTCTTGAGAGCATTGGATTTTGAGCGGGGACTGTTCGTAACGTCTGCAATAATCGCAGGGCCAGTTTGCGAGCGTCGTGGAGGAGATGTGGGTTGTGCTTGCGGTTGTCGTGCTGTGCCAGCTGCATTAGAAGCAGAGCCGCCACGCATGGGCATGAACCCAAGTTTACGGCTCCCCCGAGGAGTCTTCGCGCCCTCCAACCTCCCAGCAGGCGCGCTGTCCGCTGAGAAAGACTGAATGGGTGGGCTCTCATGCTCGTCAAAGTCCTCTGGCGCACGTCTCTTCTTGCCGATGGACGACGAGGACGACGAACCCGCTACGGGTTCCACATACGGTTCCGACAGATGAGGGACGAACATCGGCATCTGCGCCATCGGCGGAGGAGACTGCTGTGGAAGCGCACGATGCTTCGCCTCTGGAGTGCGCGACCTGAAGATCGACTTGATGGCTTCGGGTGTCTTTGGTCGTGAGGTGGTCGCAGGACCAGTGGTAGATCGCGTTCTCGACGAACTTGCTGGTGGTGCATCGTGAACAGTCTTCTGTTGCGGCGGACGGTTAGTAGTGGCGGGGGCTGCAGGAGCGAGCAGCGGTGGTCCGGACGAGGTAGCGGGGAGCGAAGGCAGTGCCTTCGGCGTCGAGTCTTGACTAGCAGCTTCGAGTTTCTCTATCTTCTCCTGAAGTGCCTTGACCTTGCGCGTCAGAGCCTCCACCTTGACCGTCAGCTTCTTCTTCTCCTTGTTATTCCTACAACGGCGATTAGCACATGAGAGCTTGCAAGTCGCAGTGAAAGACATACTGAATAAACCGATCATCATTCTCCTCAATCTCAACATTCTTCTCCTGCAGCATCTTCTCCAAATCCTCGTTCTTCTCCTGCAGCTCCAAAATCGTCTCCCGCAGCTCGCCGTCCGCCTGCATCTTGCCCAACTGCGCATTCAGCGAATCGACGACCTCCTTGTGCTTGATCGTCTGCAGCGTGAGCTCCATCTCAGCCGCCTTGGCACTCTGCTCAGAGCGACCGTAGTCGGCGCGCGCAGCGGCCAGTTTCTCCTTGAGCTCGTTGATATCGCGCTCACTACACATACACCGTCAGCGATGAGAGACTAAATGGGAGTAAGAAGAGGGCGGCACGTACCGTTTCTCGATCGTCTCCTCTTGTAACCGCTGCAACGACCTCGACCTCTGAATATCCGCCTGCAACACAGAATTATGCTCCTCCAACTCCTTCCTCTCCCTCCTTACCTCCTGCAAACTCTCCTCAGCCTCCCTTAGACGCATCTGCAAACCATCAACCTCCTCTTCAAGCTGCGCCCTCGCCGCCTCCACCTGTTGCTGCTTCTCCTCAGCAGCCAGCACCTGCTTCTGCTGTTCCTCTGCATCCTGAGACCGGCGACTAGCCTCAGCCTTTAACTCCATCTTCACCCCCTCCAACGCCGTAGAAGCAGCAGCCAACCGATCCTCCAGCTCCCCCTTCTGCTGCGCCACCTCGTCCGCCCATGCCTGCACCCGCGCGAGCGTCATCTCCGTCTCTGTCTTCTGGCCGATGGCGTCGTCGAGGCGTTGCTGGAGGGACTTCGCGTCGGCGGATTGTTCGAGACGGAGCGTCTGTAGCTCTTTCTCTAGGTTCTCCTTTGCTTCTTCGATGATACTGATCTCCCGCTTACGCTCCTCGAGTTCGGCCACGACGGTCTGGTGCTCGGCGGATAGATCGTCTCGGGCGCGAGTCACTTCATCGAGAGTTTGTTTGATAGAGTCCAGATCTTCTCGGAGAGCGACAACTTCAGCCGCCCGTTGACCTTCAACAAGCTTAAGTTCGTCCTCCGTACCCTTCCTCTGCTCGACGATATGAAGTGCATCATCCAAGCTCCGCTGCAACTCGTCCTTGGATGCGCAGAGCTCGTCCACAGCCTGTCGATGCGCAGACTCCAGCTGCGCCCGCTCCAACTTCGCGTTCTCCAGCGCAGCGAGCGACTCAGCAAGCTTCGTGTGTAGCTCAGACGATTCTTGCTCGAACTTGCTTTGGGCGGAGCTGAGCTCGGCGCGCAGGGCTTCTTGCTGTTCAAGCCGTTGAGAAGCATCGGAGAGGTGAGAGTCGAGTTCTTGGCGAGTACGGGATAGGTCGGTGAGGGTTTGTGCGTGCTCCTGCTGCAACGCCTCGAACGATTGCTGGAGCTCGTCGTATTGGGCTTGCACGGTAGAGACTGTATCTTCTTGCTCGTTCTTGTCCTGTACAAGCGTATCGTGTCTCGCCTGGAGTGCGACGAACTCTTCCAGATGCGTCTCGAACCGCTTCTTCACCTCCGCGAGTTCCTGGTGCAACGACTCTCCGTGTTGCTTCCGCATGCACGAAACGGAGTGCTGTCTCTTGAAGTCACGGAGGATAGTAGCGAGAGCGATTGTTGTGCTTGTTGCCCGTTCGGCTTCACCTGCAAGGAATTGTCGGGATTGGTGAAGCGCGGACTGAGTACGGAGCAACTCTTCAGTTACCGACTGAGATGAAGCGAGAGTACTCTCGACGCCAGCTTGTGCAGACAGTGCAGCCTGTTGCGTCTCTGTCAACTGACGAGATAGCTCGGCGATCCTGGCATCCCGGTCGGCCGCTGCTCTTGCAAAGCTCGAGGAAGCCAGTCGTCTCTTGGCGCACGCGTCAACGACAGCCCTTACAACCGAAGCAACCTCACTCTCCCGCTGGTAGTTCGCAGCATGCAAGCTCTCCTCCAGCGTCTCCATCGACTCCTCCAGATCCTCGCACCTCTTCCTCGCCTCATCCCTCTCTTCCCTCGTATTCCTACAATCTTCAATCATCGCCTGCTTCTCCGCCTCCGCCGTCTCCAGCTCGCCTGTCATCTCCATAACCCTTTCCTCCTGTAACTTCAAATTCGTCTCCAGCCGCTTGATATCGTGCTGATGAATCCCGATCTGCTCGTTCCGGCGCATGACGCGCTGTTCCTGGCCCTCGATCTGCTGGCGCAGAGCACGCAGCTGCTCGGTGGTGGACATCGTCGCTAGCTGCTTCGACTGTAGCTCGCTGTATCGCGACTCGGCTTCCGTGATTTCCTGTTTGGCGGCTTGCAAGTCGTGCTCGAGGTGGGTGACTTGCAAGGCCAGTGCGCTCCGCTGGGACTCGACCTCCTCCAGTCGCTTCTCGGCGTCGGAGAGCTGGGCTTGGGAGCGAGCGAGAGCCGTAGACATCTCGGCCTTGGTTTCGTTGAACGTCTCGAACTCGTCTTTGTAGCGTTCGACGAGGGCTGTCAAGTCAGCGTTACGAGACTCCAGTGTAGAGACCTTGAACTCTGTGACAGCTAGACTATCTCTCATCTCGACATCTTCGGAGAGAATCTTCCGTAGAGACACCTCTCGCTCCTTGGCCAGCTGTTCGGCCGCCTTACGTGCCGTATCCGCCCGTTCCAAATCCTGAGAGATAGTCTCCAACCGACCAGCATATAGTTCTCGTTCAGCCTCAGAATGTTGTGCAACCAGAGCAGAGACGAGAGCAGTGCGTTGAAGGTGAGCCAGACGTGAGGGAGTTCTGGTTCGTGAGGAGGACGCCGCGGGTCGTGTGAGGTTCTCCGCGAGCTGTTTCTGCAGGTTCTGTATTTGTGTGCGAAGAGCCTGTTCTGTAAATTTATGTTCTACTTTCATGAACTCCTTGTCCCGCCTCAACGTCTCGTTCTCTGAGCGAAAGACATCTCGTTCTCCTCGAATTCGATGCACGCCATTGACGAGCAGCCTGATGTCGTCGGGGGAGATGGCTACAAGGAATTATTAATGACGATAACATTTGTTTTGTATTCAGCATACCTTCGATGTCTATATCGAGGTCCATTGCAGCATATAGTCGTGTCTTGAAGAAGCGGTGATTGTCGTCGGTGAGAGACTTGGCTCGGCGTCGTGCGTCCGTCAAACAGGAACAGGCGCTAAACAAACTCGAACTATCAACGCGAACCGCACGTGATCGTGTTGTACCTATAACCGGGGCATCCCCGAGGCGAACACCTCAAGCTCTCTTTCTGGGACTCGTCGGAATATATATATATATGTAAGCGTGGTTGAATACGCAAAGTACAGTTTACTCGTACATTTTCCTAGTAGTTTACAAGCTGCGTGCACATTTTTTTGATATAAACTACCGAGAACATCACTGGCTATGTCCAGTATGCCCTTTTATTCCAGACAAGAATAACCACAGTGCCTCTGGCTGCTTGAAGTCGTGATGAATAATGCTCACAAGCCAGCGTTTCTGCCGAACACCATCAAGCAGCTTCCTTTCGTCAGAGCCGGGTGGGTAGTATGAGGCCCACTCTTCCCATATACCGAAGGCTTCGTCCTAGAGAGTATTGATTTGTGAGCTATGTATCAACTTGGAATTGTGAACTCAACTGACCTTCCACGCCAAGAACGACTCTTTCTCTATGATTGTTGACTGCGCTACCTCTTGCCCAGGGAACACACCCCACGTAACAGCGTTCCGTCCTTCATCAGCAACGTTCGTCCTTAGGTCTCCCTACACGTCAAACCATCAGCAGAGACATCACTCCACAAACCATGAAACATACCTCCAGGTTTGCAGCCAAATAGCTCACCCAACCCTGTCCCTTCTCCCGGACCTCTCTCTCAATCCTCTCCACATCCTCCCTCTCCACAAAGAACTCAACAAACGACTTCTGATACACATACCCGCCCTTCGGACCCCACCCAACCACCTCATCAGACGAATCCGCACCATCGATAGCCGGCTGCGAGCCAACGGTCCACCAGCCTCTCTCCGTAAGCCGTTCGAGATGTCGGATGATCATAAGGGACTCTGGGGAGAGGGGTACAGGCGAGAATGGTGTTGTTGCCAGCTTGGAGTGTAGGTATCGGAGGAACAGGTGCGAGATGTCTTCTTCCGTCTTCGGGTGTCCCCACTGAGTGAGAGCCTGAGAACGCTGAGAAGTAATAGCCATGTCAGTATGACTTATAGCGACTAAATATCTTAAGAGGAGCTCACGGATATCGTGGATGTTCCCCACGGATTGGGATCACCATACGCAGGACTCTTGAAGTCTCCAAAACGTCCATTGGGGAAATCATCCCATGTCGCAGCGTGATTAAGCTCGCCCTTGCCAGGCTCCGCAGCGCTGGGTGGTATAGCAGCCAACTGACTCGTAGCAACACCAGCAGCCGTATGAGGACTGATGGTGAATTGCGACTGGCGTTGAACCAAGCCGCTTTGCGCTGCTGTTGGCGTTGTTGGAGTTCCTGGGGTGCTCGTACCGGATACTTCCTGTATGTCATGTTAGTCAAATTTGCAACTACAGTACGCAATATTTCGCTCACCGCTATAAGCTTGTTGACAGGCTTGAGCACACTAGGGAACCGCTCGATCCAGCCAAGGCCATCCACAACACGCTGTACACTCTTCTCAAGGTTAAGCGTGCTGAAATGGACACCCGGGATGTTGGCCTCCGTCGTCAGCCGTTTGATCATGTCAATGGCGAGTTTGACACCGTAGTCCTTGACCTTCTGGTCATCGTGCTGCGGCACAAGGGTAAGTCAGGTATCCCAGGAGGATAGTGTATCGCGTACCCGTATCTCGACCAAGTCTGCCATGAGAGTGACTGGCACTCTTGTTCCGCACAATTTCGTCAGTCGCATAAACGTGGCGTAAGTTTGGATGGGCATGATTCCGGGGATGATAGGCACACTAATGCCTAGAAACCCATCAACAACTGGTTTGATAGGTGGATAATCCCCAAGCTTACCTCGTTCGCGGACTTTCTTCTCCCATCGCAGGAAACCATCTACATCGTAGAAAAGCTGCGTGACAATATAATCAGCACCAGCGTCCACCTTCTCCTTCAACCTCCCAATCTGTCGATCCTCGTCCTCTTCGCTCTCAGTATGTCCGTCAGGGTATGCTGCTCGTCTGATAGAGTTAGAGATAGCGTATAGAACTAAAATGCAAACAACAGACCCGCGACTCCGATGGTGAAATCTGCGTATTCTAGCTGTTCGCGGATGTACGATACTAGATCTACGCCATGTTGGAAGCGAGCGTCGGTGGGGATCCATGATTCGTCGCCGCGAGGGGGGTCGCCTCGCAGAGCCAGTATGTTCGTGATACCGCGCTCCTTTGCGCTCTATATAGATACACAGAATGTTAGCAAAGGGGATAAGCAGTGTTATGCGACGTACCTTGAGGGCAGCATCAATGGATCCCTTCTCCATGTTCGTGCATGTGAGATGCAGGATGGTGTCAATCCCATATTCCTCCTGCGCAAGTCCCGAGAGATCGAGACTCCTCTCGCTCGTGCTTCCTCCCGCGCCCCACGTAATGCTGACAGCCAACGGCTTCAAAGTCGACAATCTCCCTATACGTGCTACAAGGTTTTCAAATCCCTACACCACCAAACCAAACTCTATGTCAGATGCGTCGATGTCAAGTAATTGCACGAACGCGAACCTGGTCTGTCTTGGGAGGAAAGAACTCGAGCGTGAAGAACGGCCGGTCGCCCCTGTAGTTTGCAATCTTCTCCGAGAGCTTCATGATTCCAATTCTTCTCTTCAACGACAACGCCAGCAAACGAACAAGATGCTGGATGGTGGGGGAGAAAAGCACAGTCCTGTGACTCCTCGGTCGGTCTAATGAATTTAAGCAGATCAGTTCGGCGCTAATCTACTTACGTGCTCAGGCAGGCGGGGTCGGTGTAATTAGTGATGGCACTTGTCGGCGACCACTCAAGTCCCTGAGTCCCGTCTTCTCCGTTACCGCCTCTTTGCTCGCCGACGTTCGACGCCGCCAACTCATCAAACATCGCCCGACGTACGACTAGACGACTAGGACGTTTAATATGGCTCAAACACCTGTTACGGCGGACTTTTCGTCCCCACCACTGAAACGCAGCAAGATTGTGCTCCTGGGAGACCAGAGCGTGGGCAAGACGTCCTTGATTACACGGTGAGGGCTGCTGTGGGTCGATTGTAAGTATGCACTGACCCCTCGCGCGCAGATTCATGTACGACACGTTCGATAACACGTATCAAGCAACTATTGGTATCGACTTTCTGAGCAAAGCGATGTACCTCGAGGACAGGACGGTGCGGCTGCAGCTGTGGGATACTGCTGGACAGGTACGTGGACTCCTCCTGCCGACTGCATAAGCGTGCTGCCGAGGAGTGATGCATATGTCGTGGCACCCCGTAGGAAAGATATCGCTCGCTTATACCGTCATATATCCGGGATTGCTCGGTCGCCATCGTCGTATTCGATATTACTAGTACGTGACACTGTCGTATGATATGTCCCCGGATGTCGCTTATGCTGGTTGTTCACTTGACAGACAGACAATCCTTCTTGTCAACGTCGAAATGGATAGACGACGTCCGTTCGGAGAGGGGGAATGACGTGATAATAGTGCTGGTCGGGAACAAGGCTGACTTGTCTGACAAGAGGTGCGTTATTGCATCCGCTTTCATCTCCGGTAGATTGATTATGGAACTTTATCTTGATAGACAAGTGACCCTAGAAGAGGCAAATGCGCGTGCTACGGAGCTGAACATTATGTTCATGGAGACTTCCGCGAAGGCTGGACACAACGTAAAGAGCTTATTCAAGAAAATTGCCATGTCGATAGTGGGAATGGAGAAGGAGGGAGAGGCGTCACTAGAGGCACAACAAAATGCCAGTAAGTCTATCTTCCAGTTATCCCAAGATATCGCATTTTGAGTTTCTTCCTCTAGAAATCGATGTCACCGCGACGCCGGCAGGTGATGTGCCAGATGCCTCACAATGCCAGTGCTAGGCAGCGGAATGTCTCTGCCCCTCACATTCATATAGCTATGTGTTACATGTCTTCAGCATTGTGTACACCTAATTGGATCGCTGTATCGGGATATTTATCTTTGCTTTTACCTACCTTGGTCCCTCCGCCTCTCAAACCAAAGCCAGCAGTTCATACAACCAATACTCATGGAAATAGAAGACATTTCAACCTCTGTTCATTGTATTACCCGCTCCCTTGGGGTTCGCATCTGTGTACCGTGCCCAGCTCTCGTCCTTCTGCCGCTTCGCCTCGGCCCTCTCCGCTCCGAACGCAGTACCGTCCATCTCTGAATCCAACTGCAGCTGCTCCGAGGTCGTCAGTTGGTTCTCGGACGCCGGGCTACGAATACACCACAGCATCAGCCACAGCCAGATAAACACAGCTGATCGTAAACCACCTACCCTCCTCCGGTGATGATGTTGCCTCTTTGCTGCTCGATCGCCAAGTATTGGTCAATCGACATTGTGGGCAGCCGATGGTCGGGCTGGAAAACCTGCGCTTGCAGCCGGGCGCGATTGCTTGCACCAGCAGGTAGGATAGTGAAGGGCCGTAGTGGCTAAGTTTCCTGTGTTAGTGGCGAACCTGCATTGCATATAGGCAAAATTAGACCACCCGTACCTTCCCCTGGTCATCCAGAAGGGGGCCTCTTCCGTCTGGGCCTCCCGATGGTGCGGGTCTGTCCAACTTCCACATATCATCCTTTTCCTTTCCTTTGTCCTTTCCCCGAGTGCCCTCGGTAGGCTGTGGGAGTGATGGCGGCTGCGATGGCATGCTCCTCAGCAACTCAAGCTCTTGGTATATACTTTCCAAGCTTGTTTGCGCTTGTACGTATGTCAGGCGGAGAAGAAGCAACGTGGTTTCCCGAAGAGCTTCCTCTACATCTGCGTCATCTTCAGAATCCGATCCACTAGTCTGCTGCTGACGCGGCTTAGCAGAGGGTAGGAGGGAGTTAATTAGATCGAAGTCATTTGACGAGTCTGTTGTTGCTGAATCACGTCGCCGTGCCCGTACAGCCTGCGAACCACGTTAACTATGTGCCCGTTGAGCATGAGGAATAGCCTACCTCGATCTTCGTTCGCAGCTCCTTCTCTCGTTTATATTGTTGAATCTTTAGCTCTCTCCTTGTAGCGGGATCAGCAACACTACTGGTCCTTCTCTCATACAGTTTCCGTTCGTTTTCATCCACCACCTCATAACTCTCCAGGTAATGGATAAACTCCTTGAAGTATCTCTGTATGCAAGCAACATAATTGGCGTCAGACCCGACTACCCATCGAAGGAGTAAACTAACCTGCGCACGACCGATTTGTTCTATGCGCTCCCCTGGACCTGTTGTTCGCGCCCTGTTCTCCACCTCTGCCAAGACAAACGGCACGGAGAGGTATATGAGATCACGAGTTGCGATATCCGAGAGTGCTTCGGAAGAGTTGGGGCTGAAGAGGGACAATGCTATCACTCGGTCGCGCAGGGCTGTGAGGTCAGAAAGCGCAGATTGCACAAGGTCCTGGATAATGGCAGTTCAATACAGAGAAAAGGGAGATATATGGATGCGTCATTTCTCACCTGGGTCTCATTCTGCATCGTCGGCATGCTCGAAGCCTTCGACGCCTTGTCTAAGGCACGTTTGTACAACACCGAGATAGGGACTTCCATGCTTCGTTCTTTCAGTGGCGAATGAGAAAACTAGTTTCTGAGAATGTTGGATATAGGTCGAGGTTAGGTAGGGGATGTAGTGGTTTAGTGTGAGATACACTTCGCGATCAGAGATCATCTCATTCCTCTATAGTTACTTCTAGATCAGTCGCGTGGAATCGACGTCGACGACGATTGGCTGGGAACGTCATATATTCAAGTTGATATTGCTAGTGTACACATGGCAAGCCAATATAATTCGGATACAGAAACAACAAGAAGCTATGTATATGTTGTACTCAACACAAGGAAACATTGCATGTATAACAGACCAGGGCAAAGCTAAAGAATCAGATCATGTCCTTATGCGACGTATTCAAGAAGAAGAAAAACATAGTGCCAACAATCCAAACAGGCATCATACCACTCTCAGCTACGCCTCATTGTTTAAGTTCCAAGCCACGTATAACTCAGGTTGCCAGCTCCCTTCGCTTACATGACGTAACTTAGTTAGATAGACCATTGAGAACTGGATGCCATTGCTGCCGTCTTTGCTGATGGCCCATTTTTCAAAGCCCTTTTCGCTTTGAATCTTGCGCGAATGTTCCTATTCGCGATCGATTAGAGAAGGCCAAAGTAATGAAGTTAAGTCATTGCTCACCTCCAGCACCTTGCGTACTGCCTTGGATATGTTAAGGGCAAGTTTGGCCTTGGTGTTAGGCCTGCGATCCTTTGTATCATCGCATACATTGATTGCATTCGAGTCAGCAAGATATCCTGGCCACTAAGATGCAACGATGTCAATATGCGCCACGAATACGAAGCTCAAGCAAACCGACGTTAATGCGAATCGTGACTTTCGTTGCCGACCCAAAACATGCCACACGCTCGGTTTTCCAATCGGAAGGCACTTGAGATGTTAATGCTGCTTGAAGTGAGATCCCGTGTTTACCAGGAACACAGAATGATATGTCCGACTTCCTTTGATACATGCTCGGAGCGGTATACATAGACTGTGGTATACGCTCGAGAGAGAATGCGTGTAGCAAGGCAGCCTGTAGTTTCCGATGAGCAATAATGTATGTACCTCGTATGTAGAAACCCACCTCGTCACACCCTAAGGCTCCGGAAAGAGAACTAGAAGAGCTTCCGAACCGTTTCCCTTGTGAGTTGGCCTGATCATTGTGTACATGCGTAGAACGAGGAGCGGGGCTTTCTGCTTTGATGCACTGTGATTCTGCTTTAACACCTAGAATACCGTCCCAGAGGGGAGGATATTCCTGACACCCATGTGAAAAATTTTGGACAGAGGAGGGGGAGGTGGAAGTGTGCGGGATATTGAATGTAAGCTGTGGTGAATTTATCATGGGGCTGAAGGCTGTGGTTTGCGCGGGCTGGCGCCTGTATCCTGACGCAGTTTCACGACCTTCAGAGGCATTATTCAAGGCACCCTGTACGAATTACTGTCATCAGTTGATGCCTTGTACTCCTAGCTTCCGCAGCTTACCACGACATTCCCCAACGCTCCGGAGAGGGAGTTTCGAGGACCTCGCATCCATGGTAACTTGGACACATCGTTGTGGCTCATCTGTGCGCTCAACGGTTTGAATTATTATCCACGTGCGAAAGATGAGAGGACCGTACTGTTTCTCCAGTGTGATAGACCTGTTGTGTGTCATCGAGTGTGATAAATTGAGGCCGCTGGTAGTCTTGTCGCTCGGGCGGACCAGAGACAGCAAAATATCCACAGCTAGGAGGACCATAGTTCCTTTGCAGCGTTAACGAAGGCGAGTTCTCGGCTCGCGCTATAAATGTCATGGCTTGGAGGTTGATGTAAGTTAACAGGTTGCAATTTCAAGCTTGCATCCCCTGCTTCTTATATTCCCTACGAGCTGGCTACTCATGACTTAATCCAAAAAAACCCGAGATGCCACATCCAGATAGACCGCCATCCACCGGCCCATCAAGCAAGTCTAGCTGCGATATCGACCTGTGAGATCGAAGTAGACAGGGATCTGTTCTTCCAAATATCCATCCATACAGGCATATCATAAGACATAGAGGCGGTTGAGAAGAGACGAGCCTTGCGTTGTATGCTTCGCAAGAGCGGCGACGGCGACACGCGAGATGAGGTGAGTCATGACTGGATTATGAGGCTACACAGAGGGATGGATTACTGGATACGACAGCAATAAGTGAGCATGTTATGTACGGCGTATACCGAACATGCACTCACTCAAGCCACACTCTGGGCTGGCCACCTGAGCTATCCAGAAATCGTCATCTTGGATGAGGGCTATACCAGCGGTAGCCTCCCGGAGTGAACTTCCGGCATAGTAGGCTTGTCGGTCGCCACACGACCTGGCGCATGCTGTCTATTCCGTGTACAGGATAAAGGACGGATATGATCGTATTATGGAGGACAAGGATAGATAGACGTTACGGTAAAGTGGACTAATGACAGCAAAAGGATATCGCGGAAAACCTGTGCGTTGCTGTGCTCAGTTGTGATATCCATAGTAATACCTCCATTAATGACGTACCTTCTGTACCTCAATGCTCCTTAGTGACATTCAACAACTCCGTCCGAACATCCTTGGGTACATCCTTCAGTGCCCTTTTTGACAACACAGGTTCTATACGGATATTGGCAGGGTATGATGACCCCTGTTCCGCCTTGCGCTTCAGCAGTACATCAATAAGGGACGGTTGTCTGATATCTGAGCGAACAGGTTCAGGTAAAGGGGCTTTGTAGGCAGGTACTTCGGTGGCAACGCTGCTCCGTGGTATTATCCGCACGAGCCGCGGCAAAGTAGGCCTCATCTTGAACTAGTACAGCAGATGTCAGTATACGTACATCGATATCTCGATATCTTGACATACTTATACCGTGCGCAGGGGGGAAGGCAGTGGTATGGATATCGTCGCCGCGTAGCCTCACGTAGTTGTATCGTGGTCACGGTGTGAGATTAATGTCCTCATAGGCGCCCGGATGGATGTTTGTTGAGTTTGTCACGGCGGTTACTATGTGATGGAATTCGTTGAACCATCTACACTAACTCCCACAAGACCGTTTCGTGAATCGTTGGTAGAATTGACTTCACTTACAGTATGTTATGTAGAGAAGTTTATTTCATAAATGTAACAGTACATTCTCGTTCCACTACCATATGTCATACTCTCTCCACAAATGCCAGTGATGTTGCTATAGTCCATCAACAAGACGAACTCTGAGCACCTCGTAAGTTTCCCGGACGAGGTGCGAGAGGGGGTACGTAGGGCACTGATTGCTTACCATTATCAAGGTTCAATATACTCGGTTGCTCTCCTTTGTTACCCTGCCATCAGTTCGCTGTAACTATAGGCAGAGGACTACCAGGAGCCACAGGCGACGTAGAATTGGTGAATCTGTTACGAGATTTCGGTGGGTTGCTGCCATCTATCGATATACCGCCGTAGTTGCCCTCGGTGTAGAATGCATGTATGGGGGCGGAGCCTCTTTTAGGGACGACATTCCTTGGCCGGCTCTCCGAGCCGGCGGCTGGAAGGCTTATAGCTGGTATTGTGGGTGGCTGAAA
>JAXQGX010000363.1:0-15870 GCA_037040455.1 Irpex sp. P115-07
ACCTCAAGAGATGTGAACGATGAGCTCCTGTTTCGCATCATGAGATTGGATATAATCATGTACCTTCGACGTGTAGGTCAGTAGACACTCGCCGGGGAAACACTGTTCCTTTATTACGACCATATCCCTATTCCGCGGAACCAGTCTTCTGCACCGACCACTATGTTATGCCCGTTCAAGATATCGGTGCACGTTATCGTAAACTAGAACGGCAGTGAGAGTATCCTACACCTAAAGTAAGTATCCAGAGCTATCATATCAAGAGCGACGAACGTACCGTTTGAGCGATCGCACTGGGCGCAGGGTGGTATTGGCGGCGCATTGCCCGCCGGTAACGACTCTCGACGCCACCTGTACGAACGTGCCAGCGTTCTGTACATCTGCTGGTTCTGACAGTAGATTCAGGGTGCCAAGCCACGAGTCGAGGTGCTGAGGGGACGAAGACAAGTGTAGTAGTAGTTTAACGGCAGTAAAGGCGAAAGGGCTCCCAAAAAGCCATTCAGCAGCAAGACATGCTGCTCAAGACAATTAGGGCTTATTCGAAGAGTGATACTATGCATGATGCATGAGAGGCGAGACAATACATCTTGAGAGTAAACGACACGCACCGAGTGATAGCCCACGCAACATCTGAGCAGCCTCCTCCTCGCTTCCAATCCCTCGCTACACTGATGACTCGTTCGCATTCGCCTATAGCGTATAGGATATCGTGCACATCCGCGAAGTTGTGAATGCCAGATGCGTACTATAACTATGGCAGTCGATGTAAGTAAGTGTCGTACTTGATTCATTGGCAGTGTGTACAGCATGAGTAGACTGCTCACCGAACGAGACCTGGACGAGATAGCCTAGCCATTCAACTTGCACTTAACCTGGCTTCATGTCGCGTTTTTAGAACAATGGGCTTTTGAGGTATTTGCTGACATGCCGTCCGGAAGATGTGTTGTACGAAAGGAAGATGAACGCGACGAGCAAGACCCACCGGCGTCTCGATCGACCTCTCGTCTTTGTCTCTTTCTCGTCCTCCTTCTCCTACTTCCTACCTCTCACCTCAGCACCCTTTCCTATAGCCTCACAACAACTCGATAGTTTCAACCCCGTGCACTCATTAGTCCTGGTCCATACTACTCAACATACTTGGACGCCTGGTCAGCTTGAACTTGAAGACGGTCAAACCGGCGACAATGGCTAGTAATAACCTCAAGATACACTCGCACCGTCTCCTCTGCCTCGATCCCAAGCGACATACGTACTCGTTGTACGCATCTCCGTAGCACTCACATGCCCGTTGCACGTCGACGTCGGTGAAGTCTGAGAAGGATCTCGGAGAGTTTCACGGCTTCTAGGTGCGTACCCTACTCTCTGTCTGTATTGCGCACGCTCACGAACGTTTCCGTTCATTGTCAGCTGCCTTACTTCGCATGTGAAGCTTAGTCGGTGCTGCACGTTATGGTGAGGTTGTACACGGAGTACGACCCCTCAGTGCAATCACGTTTACGGTACGTGCGTTCACAGGCTAGTTATTGACCAGTTTCCCTAGTACAGTCTATGCCCCCCTCAGACGACCGACCATCCTCCCAATTGATGAACATTCCCGAGTCACTCGTCAACCTATCAACAGTACGAATCACACAAGTTCTGGATGAGAATCCTTGATGACATAGCCCATACTCCCGACGGATACTCTCAGCTCGGTGCGGGCTGCCAACCTCTCGACGTCTTATCCAAGCTGTCGACGTCGCGAGCTACTTCAGGATGGATGAACGCGGGCTAGAGTGACGTTCAAAGTCTCGAGTCTCCTCGCGCTCACGTCTGCTTGTCTCCACTTGACCTACGGCACCTCTCTCTTCACCGTGACCACAAGCAGCCGCACCAGCCACCGAGCGGAGAGAAACGCGGCCATGCTTGCTTCGCGTGACGCTCAGAACGATCAAAAACGAGTATATCGCCTATACGACCCCGTTCACCGACGGCTATCGATATTGGGAGATTGATGTTGTTCGCCCTAAACGCAACGTGAACCTATTCGAACCCCGGACGAATGCTAGGAAGCGTATGGTGCATTTTCAATTTGCACCGCGGCTGTGTGTTCGTTCAATGCGTCTAGTTCTTGCACGCGTCGGTGGCCCCCTCGCGCTGCATTGGAAGAGCAGGGACCTCTCGTTAGTGTACTCCCACAATTTGTACCGTGTAGATCACATGAAATATATTTACTTCGTTCCGAATTATTATTTATACAGATTGTCCATCTATCTACTATGCTACGAAACGGAGCCTACTATGGTACCCTCGAGAAAAAAGACGGTCACATTGTGACCCCTGCTTCGATGCGACCGTAGCGTACAGGTTCATCGAACGTCAACGATACACGTCCCAAACTCCAACGCACAACCGTGCGACAATGCCACGAGGTCTCGATAGTGATCAGGTCTATGGGAACACAACCTGCAAGAGCTACAGATTTGTCAGTCCAAGCGAAACAAACAACGCTACGTACCCTCGAACCAACACTCGATCGTCATGCGTTTTCTCGCAGAAGTTCGAGAGCATCAACGTCGTCTGGAGGAGCGCAAGTACGATAGGTACTCACCTGTAGTGAGATTCTGTGAGAATCCACTGTTTGAACTCGCGAACGAGTCCGAGGACGACAATGACGCGACGATATCGACTACTTGCAGTCTCGCGAGCCTCTTCGTAATTGGTTGGCAGCGAGGGTACGAGACGACGCATATAACCTGCACATGTAGTCGCGTAAGCCGCATATACCTCATCAATGGAGCTGTACTATCCTGTATCAGCTCTACTAAGAATGAGAAAGCTTTGTTCACGCACCATAACTTGCTCCACTCCGGACAATATGCAGCAGTTGGTGTGCCGTCGTGAGATGTTCTCCTGGACGTCTTGCAGCAGCCTTTCGGTGCGTTCAAAACAGGGATGAGTAGGCGTGGTGCGTAGTGGTGGTGCGTAAGCTTCAGAAGGGTGTCTTACGCGTTGCATTCCTTTGCGCGTCGAGCCACGGAGATTCTTTTCTTGGATCGTTCGTGGATGTCGTAGATGGAATTGTTACTACGACGGGCTGGATCGAGCGACCCGCGAGGCCACAGGGCTCGACGTAGATCGATTGCATGAACTCGATACCCTGCATGTGAGCGTGTTCATCGTCCGAACGCCTACGGGCTAAGGCAGCTCACGAAAGTTTGAGGGCGGGCGACGGGGTTCTTTTAAGGGCATGTGGCGGTATTTTCAACCCGGCCTAAATAGGGAAGGTACGACGAGCTGTCTGATACGTCAGATATAACGCATTTCTAGAGTAGGATAGCACGCACCCAGCAAACTCACACCATCCAGATCCAACAGGTGTGCTCATATCCTCGTCCTCGACGCCAACCACTCGTTGGTCCAGTGTAGCGGCCAAACCCCACGCAGGGAAGGTTGCCATTGATCAGGAAGTCATTATGCGCCACCATACCAATCAGCTGCCAGGTAGAGGAGTCGTGGTAGACGGGTCCAGCAAACGACTGACCGAACGAAAGAGATCGCGTCGAGGGTCGCTCGATGTTGCTATTGCCGACACTGAGACTTCCCGTCGAGTCAGCTGCCTACAGTGTCGAACTGCGTGGAAAGAGGGTGGCTCGCCTGAGTCGGTGGTGGACGTTGAGGGACAAGATGGATAATGTCACGCACCAGAGCGGTCAAACGGACCGGCTAGTGCAAAGCCACGGTAGACCACGTCTCTCAACCGCTACGACCCACAGCAAGGTAGAGGAGTATGTATGTATGCACAGTCCAGCGTAAGTACTCACCGAACGAACTTGAAAGAGACCGCGTTGAGATCGCTGGACCTTGCAGTCGACGAGTGGTATGTTCATATTGCCAACGCTAAGAGACCGCCCGTCAAATCTACGTACCATAAAGCTGCCTACAGTGTCGAGCTGCGTGGAAAGAGGGTGGCTCGCCTGAATTCGGTGGTGGATGTCGAGAGAAAGGACAGCAACCGATGACGTCACGCGCTCGAGCGGTCAAACGGTCCGGCGAGAGCAAAGTCACGTAGGATCAACGTCTCTCATCCCCTCTTCCTTCGCCACTCACCACGATCGAGTTCATCCTCAATAACTGACACCGTGCGCCCTAGACGTGTGGTCAACTTGAGACGGACGAACTGGCGACTACGGCCCTGCAATGACTTCCAGATACGCGGCGTCGATGCCTCATCGCGTCGATGTCAATCCGACGAGTTCACTCGCATATGCATATGACTGTCGCGCATGTGTACCGTGAAGTAACGGAGAATGAGAGATGTCTGCGAGAGTCACGGTCTCTCGGTGAGTGCTGTATTAGTGTCCCAATATTCAGTCAGCCTGAGCTTTCTTGCCCGTCGAGCTAGAGCCTTCATCCAACTCCCCCTCCCCCGGTCATCGCTGCTGCCATCGCAACTGCAACGTTGTGTCCCTGAAGATAGTCAGACTGGCGATTACGGCTCAGTGACGAGCTCCAGATACACATCAATACCTAGCCACCGCGATGTTAATTTGAGGAGGCTACTCGTGTGCTATATACGACTATCGCCAATCTGTACCGTGATTCGTGAAGCGACGAAGGCTGGAACGTGTTCGGGAGAGTAATGTGGTCTCTCGGTGAGTACTGTATCGTTTGCCTGTGGTCCTTGAGCACGCTAACGATGTGACGTTCTTAGCCCTCAATATTAGCTGGGTTGAGCCCTCTTACACGTCAAGCTAGACTTCGTAGGCGCACCTCGTGCGACCGTACTGTGAGCTCTGGTGTTGATACTTTACCCTCTGGTATCGTTTTATAACCTGGACAAGCAAGCACCTTGACGGCACGACAACCTTAGTCCTTAACCAGCACACCACCTCACCACCACACCACGGCAACGCACATACATTTCGTGCGCGCGCCCTTATGCAACGGTTGCTTTTCTCGGCATTGCGAACCAATGGGTCAGGAGAGCTGCACGGTTTCTCGGTGAGTAGTGCATCATCTGCCTGTCGTACGTTCAATGCCAGTCAACCTGTGGTTCGCACAACACCAGTCAGCCTGTGGCTCGTTCAACACCATCCCGAGCTCTCCTGCCCGTCGAGCCAGAACCCCCTCCCCTCGTAATTGCTGCCGTTATCGCAACTGCAACGTCGTGTCCCTGAGACTGACAACTATGAGTCAGCAACGACCTCGAGAGACGTGTCAATACCTACCCACCGCGATGCCAACCTACCTGACAAGGCCACTCGTGCGCTCTATACGACTATCGCTCATCTGTACCGTGATTCGTGAAGCGATGGAGGCTAGGACGTGTTCAGGAGAGTAAAGTGGGTTCTCGGTGAGTACTGTGTCGGTTTTCTATGACACTTGTGCATGCTGACGTTCGTTCATTGTTATCAGTTAGCTAGAGCCCTTACGCGCATCTAGCGCGACCGTACACGATGCTTCCTGCGGTCAACTCTCGTCTTGATATGTTGCCCCCGGTCTTGTTTCCAACCTCCTTGCGCCTCCCTGACGAGCAAGTGATTTGTTACTTGACGGCAGTCAATCTGCGATAACAACTCGACAACCTCGAGATACACTTTGATCGCCACACCGCTGCGATTACAAAGCGACATTCGTACGGCTAACGTTTGTATGCAAGGCTCTTGTACGCATGCTCAGCGTTGCAAAACGTTGGAAGCTAGGATAGATGAGGAGTGATTCGCGATCTCTCGGTGGGTACTGCCAGTATCATCTGCTCCAACTTTGTAGTACCCGGCGTGCATGCTGACATTCAATCCATCCTCTCGAAACCAGCTTTCCTTATTATATGGTACTACAGTGAGTTATCATGTCAAAATGCTATCCTCCACTCTCGTTTCCTAGTTCCAGTCACCCCCCACATTGTCACAGCCGCTGCAGAGGCGGACAAGACGCTCCAGTGATAGCCCGCCACGTTCTTCGCCCTCTCTCCTATTATAGTGCTCCATCGTCGCTGCAGCGACTGCTGCTTCCACTTTGCTCCCTCGTCCATCGCGCTGTTGACAATGGCCACACCGGCCTCCAGTGTAGTCGCACTCTCCTGTTGATTGGTCTCCAAGTCCAAACTACCATATCTTAAGATGGCTGGCTCATGAGTTTCCACTTATCCTGTTCACGCTCAATACACCGCATGACGAATCTTGGACATCAGGCATCTTGAAAACAGGCATTGGTCATCAGGGAACTTCACCCAGCGATAAGAACCTCAAAATACCATCTCACTATGGCTTAATGCTTCGATGTCAAGCAGCACACATTGTGTCGTGTTCCCTCTCATGAGCGAACATCTGTCACGCAAGAGTCATGAGACAATGAGGGTCTGGAATAACTTGAGTGCTACGGTTATCAGTGAGTATAGTGTTGATATTGACAGTTGTATGTGCACATTCTAACACATATGGTCATCCTTGTTAGCTTGATTTTGGCTCTGTCGTTACAGTCAAGTTCCAGATTGACTGAAGCTCTCACGTCAACTAGAGATCTCACATCAACTAGAGCTCTCACACTCATTGAGATCCATGACACAACTGTACGCCGTGCTTACACGTAACCTATGTTATGCCGCTATGGTCCTGTTATTGCTCCGGTTCCCTATTGTTGGTCAATCAAGGAAAGGAGAGGGGGGAAAGCTGATACATGCTTCAGTAGTGCTATTCTAG
Organism: Irpex sp. P115-07; assembly: GCA_037040455.1. Lineage (NCBI taxonomy): Eukaryota > Fungi > Basidiomycota > Agaricomycetes > Polyporales > Irpicaceae > Irpex > Irpex sp. P115-07. The sequence continues at coordinate 6,681 of JAXQGX010000363.1, forward strand.
CTGTAGTGAATACACTGACAGACTGTCTACAAAAATCACAACATGGGATATTTCTCTTTGACCTTTTCTACAAATCCAAGTTGTTTGATCCTATAGAACCTCTGATGGATCTCTTCATCTGAGTTATCCTGATCCTCATCACTACTAGAGGCCATGTAGAGCACTAGCAGCCACTCCACAAAGCTATCCTCAAAGACTGTCCTCTCTGGCTTGAATGTCAAGACCCACTGCTCATACTTCAGAGTCCAGTCATACTTCCATTCTACATCAGCTGCCTTGACATCTTGCCTCTGGACATGTTCAATGCATGCGTTTATGAGAGCCTTGTTGGCCTTGACCTGCAGCTCTGTGGAAGAGTCTTGGATGAACTGGGCAAGCATATCATCCTGATTCATTGTAGGAGGGCCAGTACCAGCGAGTTCATGTTCTTGAGCTGAAGTAGAGTTTTCTGTTGATCGGTAGACAATTTGAGTCAAGGTTTCAAAAAGTGTCCTGAACTGATCCTGGTATTGAAGAGTGTCTTCCCTGTCAACAAGATGGATTCCAAAGTAAAGGATTTTGAGAGCATGTGTAAGCCTAGAGTAGATCTTCAATGGACGGTGTTCAAAGATAGCAGGGTTTGAAAGTGCAATGATCAAGTTTTGAAGCATCTGCTCATTAACTAATGTCAAATCAGAAGTGTAACTGCACAAGTTAGAGTCAATGTACCTTTTAGCACTTCATAGGCAGTGTTAGTGCATATAGCAATAAGTGTTGACTCCTCCACTTGTCCAAGAGCTTGCAAAATAGCCAATGTGCCACCCTGTTGAGAGAGACAGCTCTTAATTGCAGATGTTAATAACTTGTAGTATTTTGCTATATTGGCCAAGTTCCACATGCTAACCAGAGCACCGACAATGCAGAAGTTTCTGTCTCCCTGATTTGCAACAGATGCTAGTTCCAGGTCAGTCTTTGGACTGTAGTTCTTACTGGTAGTAGGCTCTGATTCTTGCAGTATTACAGTGATAGGTGCCCATAAGAACCCCATAGCATAACAACATAAATGGGGTCCCCAGTCATAGTCGTTATTCCAAGTACTCCAAGGCCAAGATGTCATGTCTCCTTGCAGTGAGAAGAGATCAGAAGGGCATATTTCTCCAGAGCTACGGAAAATGCTGTCTGCAATGATTTCAAAGTACTGCAGGCATAGTTCCCAACTCCAGTTGCGATCTTTAGCGCTGGTATTCATGCAGACAAAGAGCCAATCGTAAGCTTTGTGTCTGTTCTCAGATTTTTCACAGCCTTTGGCAAGGGCACATACTATGTCTGTATCATGTTTCTCGAGAAGCTTCACTCCAGATTGAGGGAGCTGATGACGGCTCTCAGAGAACAGGAGGCAAAGTGCATGTGGATAGACACCTTGTGTCATCCACTGGTGATTCTCTGACTTGCTGAACTGCACTTGAAGGTGATAACAGAGAATATTGATGATGCCAGTGTATGCTGGCCTAGTCAACAGTGTTAAGTCCACATGATACCGTGGACCAGAGAGTGAGTCAGAGCTCTGCATACGTGACTCAATCAGGTGGTATAGAAACTGCAATATGTCCTCCCACTTGGGCTCCTGGATTTGCTGCAGAGATTCAAAGATCACTGTGCCAATGAGTTCATCATTAGACTGGACACTGTCCACCTCTGCAAGTATCTCCAGGTCTGAGGTGTCCACTGTGACAAATTTCCTCTCATCATGCAGAGATAGGTAGGCCCACAGAGAGTGAAAGACTTTACGTGACCACAATTTAAGCGAGTGATCTGAGGGAGTGTTGATATACAACCAAACAAAACCTGACTGCACTGCATTGACAACATACATATGCATGCTGAGATGTATAGATTTGAGCAAGGTGATTTTATATGGACATCGGGGGAAGAACAAGGGAAGCATAGTGACAGTGGTGAAGCACAAAGCCCATCCCGCAACAAGTGGGAGACTAGTACCCCCAACACTCTCATGCACTGAGGCAGTGAAGTAGCAGAGCCCTATGAAGAAGAGGGCGAGAGCAAGCTGCTGCAAGAGTGGGAGAACAGCAGCTATCTCAAACACCCTCCAGGTTCTCAGGCCCGGTTCTCGGTAGTGGCGGACACGAAGGCGAGCATGAGGAGAGGGGTTATCAACAGCCAAATACTCTCTGAGCCACTGCTTCACTAGGATAGCGAAGGAAGCGGTTATCAAACTGAAGATGAGTGAGGCAAACCAGAGCACATTAACTCGGATGTCATTGGAAGAGGGTTGGAAGGGAGGGGGAACAGCAGGGGCAAGAGCAATGGCAGGGTCTGAGGATGAGTTGTAAGCATGGAGATACATCTGCTGCATGACAACAAGAGACTGGGCCGAATCAGCGGCAGTCTGCGCATTAGGATCAGGAAGGAGACTGGAGTAGGATTCCACGAGGAAGGCGGTGAGCGCCGCAGAGAACAAACCAGCCTATGAGACAATTTGTAAGTAACACCGTAGCAAAGCAAGACAGTGGGTACTCACGAAGGTCAGCAAGGTATCAATATCCTCCTTGGTATTCTTGACCTTCTCCTCGTCGTACTCACGCATATGTGCCGCCATGGCAGCCCATCCAGTCGGCTGGCCAGAGAGAACGTAGCGCACGTTCGAGGCTGCATCCGCATCCTGGTCCGTGGCCGTCCCCGCAGGCTCCTTGCCCTGTGGCGGAGGCGGGTCGGCTCTGTCCTGCAACCGAGGCTCGCTCGAAGGGTCCGGCGTCTGCTGCGGGATGCCACCCTCAGCAGGGCCAGTCCCATCCGAATCCTGAGGGGCACGAGCAGCAGCGTGCATCATGTCATGTTGCGTCGGCTCTGCAACGGTCGGCACAGGTGGCGCACCTCCTGGTGACACACCTTCCATCGGCACTTCCACTGTCGGCGCAGATCCTTGCAGCTCAGCTGCGGTCGGCTCTGCAACGGTCAACCCATCTGCAGTCGGCGCATCTGCAGTCGGCACATCCCCAGTCGGCTCGAATACAGTCGGCACATCCTCTGTCGGCTCTAGTGCATTCGGCTCGAGCACTGTCGGCACTCCTCCAGTCGGCTCAGGTCCAGTCGGCTCAGTCATATCGGCTGAAAATCCAGGTAAAAGAATCTTCTTCTGCGTAGGCGTTTCCGTCTGCGGCTGTTAGATCCTCACTAGAAATGAACCAAGATATTAGTGTTAACGCCCGAAGTGGGGTAGCAGTCGAGGGAAAGTTGCTTACCGGTCGTTCTTGAGACGTGGGGGTAAAGGGAAAAGAGGCGGGGCGTGGAGACGCAAGGGTTATATAGAGGACGCCTCGTGGTTGCACGACGTTTGGCAGGCAGATGGACCCTGGACAGCCTTCGAATTGAGTTGCATCGGCGGCTCCGGAGGGTCGGTTTGGCGGGTGTCATGGAAGCTGGAACACTGTTATGCGCCTACGACATCTTGTACTGCGCGACACGGAGGCAGCACACAAAAACCGTTTTCTGTACAGTGTCGTTCCGCTATTGATAGAGGCCAATACATCTTGTCAGGAGGAACTCGAGAACACGACGTACAGGAGACGTGAACATTCACGTGTGGAGATCAAGAAACGTCCGTACAGAGTCCTAGCGCCAGGTGTATGCTGCGCACGTCAATGTAAAGATCTTCGGTGCGTCTGTTCGATGGATGACTAGATTGGCTTGGAAGGAAACTCGAGACACAATACTCGCCATGAAGACGTCGATTTTGGCGATGGTGGTGATGGCACGGTTCAATCGGGAGAGGTGCGAACGTTGAGCTCCCTGCTTCACGCCATGAGCTTGGGTACAATGATGTATCGTAGACATAGGCGTACAAATACTCACCGAGAGATACTGTAGGAGTCCTTGTACAAGGCCTTCTCGGTAACTCGCAGCACCATTTTGCTGTGTCGACCACTACGTTATGCCCGTTGAAGATATCGGTGCACGTCGTCGCAATCTAGAACGGGCGTTGGAATATATTACATCGCAAGGTAAGTACCGAGCTACTATACCAAGAGCGACGAACGTACCGTCTGTGCGGCCGCACCGGGGCGTAGGGTGATATTGGCGTTGGCATCGCCCGCTAGTACTGAGAATCGAGGCCACCCATACGAACGTGCTGACGTTTCGTACATCTGCTGGTGAGGAAAGTGGATCTAGGGTACTATAGGGTGTCGTTGAGGCGATAATGGGAAGGGTCCAAAGATATGTTGGTCGTAGTAGGGGCAATAGAGGTCGCGAAACAGAAGTCCATGCCGCAGCAAAACACGCCGCTCAAGCCCAGTGGACCCTATTCGAAGGGTGGTCTTGTTCATCAGAGTCGATACAATACATCTCAAGAGCGTACGACACGCACCAAGTGACTTCTTGCAGCTCATGTCAACGGTCGCGCGACCTCTTAGCAGCCTCCTCCTCGCTTCCAATCCCTCGCTACACTGATGACTCGTTCGCGTTCGCGTATGGAGTATCGTGCACAAGTGTGAGATGTTTAACTTATACTCTAAGTCTATAACCACAACGGAGAGTATTAGTGTCTTTATTCGTCGGTATGTACAGTCGAATAAATAAACTACTCACCGGACGAAATCTTGAAGGGTACGCCGGCCATTTGACGTTGCGTTGTGCTCATATGTCTGGACTGAATCCCTTCTGAGAAGCCTCGTCACAATTGACTGTCATGCTGTCTATAACCTGAGCTTGGAGTGAAGTGTACGCAGGGGTGAAGATGGTAGAAAGGAAAGACCGCTCAACCAGATGAGAGGGTCCGGCGCTTCGTCCGTCCTCCCTCCTCTGCTCTCCCTCTCACCCTCTGCTACAGTCGAACGTCAACATGGTAGTTCACTCCCCTGCTCTATGCTTTAACGACAGCGCTGTACTCCTCGGTCGACCGCCAAAGATGAAGATAGTTGAAGCGGTGGCCAGCAAGACACACAACGTCTCGTTGTATGCACCTCCGTAGCACTCTGAGCAGGATCTTGGAGAGTTCACGGGGTCTAGGTGCGTACCCTCCCCTCTGTCTGTATCGCACACGCTCACGAACGTTTCCGTTCATTATCAGCTGCCTTCTGCTCCGCATATGTGAAGTCACTGTGCACGTCGCGTGATGTGGTGAGGCACTATATGGTGAGGTTGTACACGGAGTACGACCCCCCAGTGCATCAACGTTCACGGTACGTGCTCCTTACAGGATCGCTTCTAACATTTTCTGCTGCAGCTGTCCTCTCATACATCACCTGGGAAATCGGAGAACCGACGACATATCCCAGTTGACACGAGATGTCCCGTCACCCATCCAGCCCGCTCGAAAACCCTTGACCGGGCTCACTTTCTCGTACTCCTTTCGAGCTGCTACTGCCGCAGCCACTATGGCTCTACCATCCACACACGTGCTTCACTGGAGACAAACGTCGTCAGCTCACCCGACCGCCCATCGGTATACGCCAGTTCGCACCGAAAACGTCATCGATAGCTTCCCTACTACCGACGAATACGCCTGGATCCCTGCAAAATCGACCTCCTCCTTCGTTGGCGACGCCGCCAATCCGTCTTCTGCGTCACAGCAGTATCTGCCCGGGCAGTTGGAAGTTAGGCTCTGCACGATGCGTGAACGGGGGTTGACTCTGTGAATGCCCTTCAAAATCATGACGTTTGCTTGACCTATGGTACCTCTCTCTTCACCGTGACCACAAGCAGCCGCTTCAACCATACTCGGAGATTGACGTCGAGTTAGTGCCTCAAACGCGACGTGAGACTATTCGAATGCCGGACGAATGCAAGGAAGCGTGCATTGGATTTTCAGTCTGCACCGCGACTGCGTGTTCGTTCAATGTGTCTGGTTCTTGTACGCCTCGGTGGCCCCCTTGCGCTGCGTTCGACGACGGCGAGCTACTCGTTGGTGGACTCCCGTACTCTGTACAAAGTGTAAATCACATGAAATATATTTCTTTCCTCCCGAGTTACGGATACAGATTGTCCATCTATCTATGCACTGTGCTTCAAAGTCCAGCCTACGGCGATACTCTCGAGGGTAAACGACGGATGTGGCCCTGCTTCGATACGACCATGCGACGTACAGTGCCTTCAAACACGCGTACCAATCGCACGCTCAACCCAATCTTCCAACGCAGAATCGTGTGCCAGTGTCAGCGAGGTCTCGATAATTACTACGTCGACGGGAATGCGTCCTTTTGTTAGTCCAGAGAAAAACAACGACGCTACGCACCATTGTACCCGTCCACTTACGACTTTCGTTCTCGCGAAGGCATCCGGGATGGTCAACATCATCCAAGAAACAGTAAGTTACGATAAGTGCTCAACTCTAGTACTCGAGAATCCGCTGTTAACTCACTGTTGGTGATCTCGCGAGCGAGTCCGACTCTGACGAAGACTAGAGCCTGTGCAGCTTCACGAGCCTCTTCGTGGTTGATTGACAGCGAGGGTGCGAGACGGCGCATATAAGCAATGTATCGCCTCGCACAAGTTGGTATACGTGATCAAAACCATCCATGCGGTCATTCGTCAGCTCTGGTCATGATATATCCGCGAAACGCCTTCTAGCCATCTCGCGATGGCCTTTCAGTGCCCCGAAAGCTGATTATGCCCGTATGTCGCGTCGGTGTGCGTATATCGTGTAACGTCTTGTCATATCCTCTGCAAGTTCGTGATGTTTATGGGGTTGTGTGTGAGCAGTACGGAGAGGGATGGACACGAGTGACTGAACAACCCGCGACACGGGGGTATGCGAGCAAGATCGACATCATCTGGCGATATCGTGAAACCGATACCCTCCATTCGATTGTGCGAGTGAGCTAGTCATCTAGACGTTTACAGGGAGAGACGATATATCGACGCGGGGGGGGTATGTTGCATCCGGTGGTGTCACCGGGGTAGAGATGACCGGAGTATGGCGAATGCGTTGCAATTGGTCGATGTAAGGGCACTTGGGTTCCCACAAATGTGCGCGACAGCGTACGCAGGTCGAATTGAGTAGGCACGCTGCAACGAGTTGTTTGATACGTCAGATAGCGCATCTCAAGAGTACAGCAGCACGCACCAAGTGAATTTATGCCACCAGACCTAGTATCTCGTCCCCAAGAAGACAACCCTCGCGCTGTGTCGGTCTACTGGCGAAGCCCTCGTGCAGGGAAAACCACATGATTACGAAGTCGTTCTATACGATATACTACGACCCACAGCAAGGTAGGGGAGTCTCAGCTCGCGAATGTATACGTCGGCCAGCAAAGCACTCACAAAACGAGAGAGATCGCGTCGAGGGTCACAGGAGCTTGCTATCGACGGATGGTACGCCCAAGTTACCGACGTCGACACTTGTAAACGACCCCCGCCGTGTTAATTAAGTAAAGCTGCCTACAGTGTCGAGCAGCGTGGAAAGAGGGTGGCTCGCCTGATTCGATGGTGGACGTCGAGAGAAAGGACAGCAATCGATGACGTAACGTGCTCGAGCGGTCAAACGGTCCGGCGAGAGCTAACTTGAAGTCACGGTCTCGGTAGACCAACGTCTCCTTCGCCATCCACCACGATCTACCCAATAAATGACACATTACCCCAAAGACAACTGGAGACGGGCGAACTGGCGAGTACGGCCCTGCAAAACGCGGCATCGATGCCTCTTCGCGTCGATGTCAACTTGACAAGGCTACGTTTGTGCTAGTAGCCCACCTGGGAGAGCTCCAGGTTTCACGGTGAGTACTGTATCGTCCGTCTGCTTGTGGTTCGTTCAACACAGCCAGCTTGAGCTCTCTTGCCTGTCGAGCTAGAGCCTGACCTCCCCTTGTCATCTCTGCTGATATCGCTACCACAACACTGTGTCCCTGAAGACAGTCAATCGGACGACTGCGGCTCAGTGACGACCTCCAGATACACGTGGATATCTATCCAACCCGGCGTCGATACTTCCTCGCCTCGATGTCTATCCGGCGAGCTCACTCGCATATGCATATGACTGTCGCGCATCTATACCAAGTAGCAATTGAGGCTCATACGTTTCCGGGAGAGTTCCACGGTCTCTCGGTGAGTGTTGTATCAGTGTCCCAGTCTGCCAGTCCGTCCGAGCTTTCTTGCTAGAGCCTTCATCCAACTCCCCCTCCCCCAGTTATTGGTGCCTTTTCGCCACCGCAACACTATGCCCTGAAGATAGTCAGACTGGCGATTACGGCTCAGTGACTACCGCCGGATACGCGGTGACGCCGAATCGCCTCGCTGTCAACCTGACGAAGCCAATTGTATCTTGTCATGCATGCGTGCCATGGAGTGACGCAGGATGGGAGGGGACTGAGGGACTTAAGAGGTTTCTAGGTGAGTATCTGGAAGTTCCTGTCTGCCTGTAGCCACTGCATATGCTAACGAACGTCCTCGTTCACTCACCATCAATTAGTTGAGTTATGCATGTCGAGCCAGAGCTTTTACACGCATCGAGCCCCACCGTAGTACGTGATGCTTCCTGCGGTCAACTCTCATCTTAATCTGTTACACTGGTCTTGCGTTCGACCTCCCTGCGCCTTTCGGACGAGCCAGCAACTTGACGGCAGTCAATCTGGGATTCTGGGACAACATCGACAACCTTAGCCCTTAGCCACTACACCACCCCAACGACAAAGCGACACGCATAGAGCTTGTGAGCACGCTTTTACTTTTCTTGGCGTTGCGAACCGATGGGCCAGGAGAGCTGCACAGTTTCTCGGGTGAGTACTGCATATGCCTGTTGTGCCGGTTCGTTCAACATCAGTCTGCCTGTGGTTCGTTCAACGCCAGCCAGCCTGTGGCTCGTTCCAACTCCAGTCAGCTTGAGCTACCTTGCGCGGTGAGATAGAGCCTTCTGTCCTTCCCCTCTCCCGTTCTTGTTGCTGTTATTGCTACCGCAACACTGGACCCCTGAAGGCGATCAGACTGATCACGGTGGCCCAGTGACGACCTCCAGAAACACGTCAATACTTGATACCTATTCACCGTGATGTCAATTTGACGAGGCCGCTCATGTGCTATACACGATTGCCATGCATTGCGTACCGTGAAGCGACGGAGGCTGGGAGGGGTCTGGGAGGGGGAAAGAGAATTTGACGCATGTGTCGGCGCACTGACGCAGTGCGTCAACCCTTCTTGCTCCGTTACCACCATGAGCAATAATAAGCGCCCAGCGTCGTCACCTCCCCCGGGACAGCCCACC
>JAXQGX010000364.1:0-15744 GCA_037040455.1 Irpex sp. P115-07
GCCACTGCTTCACCACAGGGCCAGCTCCGTGTCCGCCACTTCCGCCGCAGCGGCCTCACCGCCTGGCGAGTCTTTGGGATAGCATCCACTCTTCCTCTTCTGCTCCAAGTGTCCCTGGCATTGTTCTTTGCTGGCCTTTGCATCTTCACCTGGGATGTACACCCCACTCTAGGCAAAACCACTGTGCCACTTGTTGGTGCATGGGCTTTCCTGTTCCTGGCTGTCACCATAGCTCCATCATTCACTGCACACTGTCCCTATACCACTCCGGCTCTTGCAGGAATTACACATGCTCTTCGCACTGATGTGTATCCCCTCCTTTTATCTGCCATCAATAAGCATATCCCTCATTGTGCTGTCTGGCCATTGTACAAGATGCTTCATTGGATCACTGGCTATTGGGAATTTGATTTTTTTGGACAATTTCGGAGTGGTCACCGGCGGCATACCTCTTTTCTCCTCCCCATCTACAAGCAGTTAAAAGCCAGTACCATACATTTCAAAGAGCTTGAGCTTCCAAAGCCAGTGGAGGAAGTGGATGTGCAGAACAATGCCCAGCATGACTTGAGGATTCTGGCAGTAGCAGACGCATTGCAGGCAGATGACCATCTTCTTGGTACCACTATCAAAAGTGCCCTGGAGCAAAGTAATGCTAATTGGGTTCAGCTTGTGCAGTTTGCTGTGCAAATCATTGGCAACCGCATACCTGTGGTAGATGGTGAAACTAATCTTGAGCACATTTTCAGTGCTTACAGATCACTATCACCAAGTGTGAGGAGTGTCATTGATGAGATCTTTCAATCTCATATTATCCCTCAAGTTGCTAACACCCTGGATGGTGGTGTGACTCTTGCAAACAACTGGCAGTGGCAAACTATTGTTTGCTGGGCGTGTTGCATTATCACACAGCTCAATTACACTCCAAACTTTTCCCAACCTTTGAACACTAGTTCAGAGCAAATTAGCACAGTTATGTCAAGATCTGATGGAAACATATGGCAGGGCTTCAAATCTGCCTTAATACTGTGTCGTATGTCATATGTTGGACTTCATAATGTTGCCAGTAGCAAAGGTCAGATCTGCTGATTACAGTTTTTCATTCATACACCTGCTGAAATTCCATAAAGACAATTTTGATTTTGAAAAACAGCTTGTGAGACAATGTCTTACTTTCCAGTATGCAACTGTCTGCCATGCTTTTGAAACTATGTATATAGATGCTGAAGGTAAGTGTAATTGACACAACACCTCTCAATTTCAATCACTCATTTATAGTCTTTAGATATGCATCAACTGGCGAATGTGATTCACAGCATTGTGGACTATGACAGCAGTGACTTTCGGAACCTAAAGATCAAAGAGATTCTGAAGCTCTCACTACTCTCTGTGAGAGTGATGTATGGCAAGATCCATGATAATCAGGCCAACAGACCAATATGGTCTTCCAATGAGGCAGCACAATGGAAGCGCACCTTTATCTGGCTTGCTGACAGATTACATGATGTTTGGCCATTCTCTCATCAATCACCAGATGAATATGCAGCACTACAACAACTTGCACTATGTGGCTGGGGAGAAATTCCTGATCCAACAGAAGACTCCTTGCCTCTTCCAGACTATTTCTACCTCATGCTTTGGAGGGCAGCTGGACAGGATTTGTCACGGATCACTAGCCAACATCCTCAGCTTCTGCAAATTGCGCATATGTCAGATGATGAGCAAATTCATATTTGGAGAAAAGGGTATGACATGAGTTGGGCATACCGGGACAACCCAGGAAACCTGTATCCACCTGGAACTGAGGATGATAATGGTGATGGAGTTCAAGACATCAGGACAAGTGCATTGCCCCAAGACACTCAAGATCCCACCACAAATGACCCTGGAGTTGGTGCAGATGAACTTGGTACCTTTGGAGGATTACAGGCGGAGCTACATACAGACATCTCTGTGAGTTTCATGTTATTTGTCTCAGAGGAATTCCATGACTCACTATGTATACTACCTACAGGAAGCATCACCTTTCGAGCCCAGAACCCCCTTAGAAGCTGGACTCAGAGTGACTGGAGCAGCTGAGCAATATTCCCGGACCAATTCAGGACCAGCCAGAAGCATCCATCCCGGACAAGCATTATCTCCAATGTAAGTTTAGTCGTCTGAGAGCAGCAGAAGTTCGATTTGACTTTATTTGATATAGGCATGAGACAATTCACAGTACAGAAGACACAGAGCTCTCACCTGGTGAGAGGCGTGATGGTTGCCATGATGGAGATGGCCCTAAGAAGGTATGTCAGCTGTTGAGAGAAGTCCGCTAATAAAGCACTCACCCCATACTCTCAATAGTTCCAACCAGCAGAAAGATGCATGGAACTTGCTGAAGAGGCCAAGGACCTTGCAAGCACTGCAGCACATCAAGCCCGGGGGGAGGGCGAAGCCACTCCAAGCATTTCTGAAAGTCGTACAATGCTAGTGACTTTGCCTACAAGGGCTGATGATGAGACAGTAAGCAGCAGATTATACTTGGACATACCACACAATGCAACTCACTAATATATCTTCTGCAGATCCAAGCCGAGGCTCGAGATGACTTGCAGGTCACCGCAGATGGTACACAAGCCGACACAATGTTGAACCACACAACACCCTCGCTTCGTGACGATGCCGTGGACGAAGACAACTCACAGCGCGCAGATGATATCGTGGCAGGAAACTCGCACACTATCCAAGGGTACGTCACTGATTCATTTCATCGGAAAGCGAACTGAAGCATAACTCACAGATCAAGCGGCCAGAGTAACGAGGATCACGCTTGCACAGACGTAGAGGTCGATTGTGAAAGCGAGAAGCAAACGGTGGTGGCAGAGGTGAGGGTTGTGGAATTAGGAGCATGAGTGTAGAGCACGGGGATAGGTTGTTTCGGACGACGGGTCGTCTTCATATCGCTTAGCTGGATTCTTTTTGTTGTCAGAAAGTTTGTATGTGATCATTATACAGATGTATGCCGCTTCATTTGAGTCCTAAGGAAGTCAGTATACGACGATTGAGCCGAAGAAACAACACGCCGACGAGAACTATTGTAGAATATTCATTCAATGCGAAAGGTGAGATTGAGCGTAATCTACATATCTAGAGCCTACGTAGTCGGTTAGTTGACAGTATACGAGAGACATCACTGTGACGCACCTTGAAACTTCATTCGTCTCATTCATCCGCCACCGACAACGATCCCGCACCCTGCATGCCTCCGTCCCATCAGCGAGCCTGTGGTCCATACACGGGCATGGTTCGTAGGTGTGACAGTGTCCGTTCTGGCCTATTGTTAATGGGTGAGGCCTTCGCTTTCTGAGTGGATTAGTTGACAGCGACAAAGACTCACGCAGGCTCGCCAGAGGTGATAAAGAAGAGGGATCCGAGGGATAGCGTCTGTAATTCATCGCCTTGTTGGAGGACAGGAGGCTTGCGTCAGTTTTCGCGGGTTACGTCGAGCACAGAACGGAGCCACGTGAAGGCGTGACTACGGAGAAGTATTTGCGCCGAGCAGCGAGGGAGGGAGCGAGATAAGATGCGATTGAAATGTGGAGCTTTCCCGACATATGCCGCGTTGGTGAACATAGGATCGGGACGGGAGTACGCAGGGGCATTGAGTATGGACCGAGAGTGGTAGCTGCACGTGCCGAGTGGTCTTCGTTGCCTAACAGGAGAGACACACGTCGCGTCGCGCCGACACAACTCGACAACGTCGACCGAGAGTCCTGTTGAGCGTAATGCGATCTGTTCAAATGCCACGGCCACTGTATCACTGTATTGTATGGTAGTCGTATTCTACGTGATCTATAAGGCGGCATTAGAGAGTTGCTAAAGTGCTGATGTTGATAGAGTGAAGGACCGGCGGGGACCACAGCGAGCAGACAGATCGAGACGTAGAGCACCATTGCCATCTTATGCTGGGAGGCGGACATCGACACGGTCTGCAGTAAGGGAACACGATCGCGGCTCGCCAGCGGTAAGCGGCCATGGATGGCGATGACCTCCAAGTCTGACCAGCAGACCGACGAGCACGTGAGTATCGTGAGCGATGTGCGAGTAGTGACGGAGCGACGTACCGTACACTTCACAAGGTCTCCAGGTCGACGCATTTACCTTCTCCACTCTTCTCTTGATCGGTCCATGCGTGATAATACGTCGAGGTCCAGATGCCGAAGAAGCGAGGATGGTGGTCGTCGCGAGAGAGGACGCGTCCGTGGTGGCGTTTCCTCAACTGGTTCGAGCCCGGTCCGAACTCCGCTCAGGCTGCTGCCTCTTCCTCGACGACCACGACATTCTTCACCCACCTCTGCGGCTAGCGTGTAGGACTCATACACAGATGATTTGTTGTCTATGAGAGAGGTAGGTTCAATTGTAGCTACGAATGCGTCGACAATCGGCTGACAGATCACTTCATTCTTCTTCCGACAGCTACTAAACCTCTGTCATACCTCCAAAGGCGAGCCGGCGAGGAACACCTCCTGCTTCCCTGCATCTCAGAAACTCTAACCTTTGCCTTGTCGATACGAGAACGTTCATATATGCATACACTGCTCTCGTCGATCGGTGTACGCGTGCAAGCGGACTCATACGGAGCTCGTCCCATCAAAAAGGCCCCCACAGTTTCAAGACGATCTCATCATCAAACTCGGAGGAAGGAGCGATGCAGAAATGGTGAACGTATGGTGATTGTCGGACAGCGGTGAGTAACGACGTCACTGCACGCTCTCGCACTATACCGAATTTTGTGGTGTTCGTTATATCTCACGACAGAACCTTGACGTGAAGAACATGATCCTTGAAGAAATTCTCGTATGCCTCATAGTACGTGCACACGGTACGTGTCTGCGAATCGCTCGACGCACCACGAGTCCCGAGTTACGCTAGTACGTCCAACGGAAGAGGTATCTCAAACGACTTTCCTCTGTCTTTAACCCTCATCCACTCGCACGCCACTTGGTCTCAGCACCCCTCTTCTCACCAACGCTCCTCTAGGTCTCTTCTTCCCCCGTTGTTTGCAAGAAAAGGGTCTTTAAGGAACGTCCGTCGTTTACAAGAGCACGAGCATGGGCAGGCACGTTGAAATCGATCACTAGAGGGCTTGCTTATGTGTGATACGAAACAAGACACATACAGCTCGCATGTGTTGTATCACGTCATGGAAGCGGCAGTTGTGCAAAGTCGACTGCTCCTGGTCGGTTCATATGGGTGAGTGACTATTCAAAGTTATGGACGTCCAATGTTGGTGAGTCTTCTGTCCGTACCAGTGCTCGGTGTTTATCCTTACGTTCTGACAACGCAATTGAACCGTCCACACCCACGCCTCCTGGTACCAGATACTCCAGGCCTTTCCAAGCAAACGGACTCGCTGCGATGAAGGAGATCAGGTGTCGTTTCGAGTGGGACATTGGATTCTCGGTGAGTACACCGCACTCTGTTCAAGAAACGGCTGTTTACGCTCTCCCCCCTACAAAGGGCTCTCCGCGGTCCATCGCCACGCCTGTCAGCCTTACCACGCTGCACTCCAGCTCCGAAAATCACCAATGTGCAACCCCTTTCTGCTCTTTTCGATGTAATACGCGAAGCTTTTGAACGGTCGTAGAAACCCTTCAAACCTGTCGCTCTTCTGAGGACTATATAATCGTCGTCGAAGGATACGGCCCGTAAGCGATTCAGCTCGAGGGCGGGAGTCTCAACATCCAATAGCCTTACTCATTCGTATACAACCTCGGTACTCCTCCGTGGTAATCATGTTTGATAGCATTAGAAGAGTTGGCATGTAATATACATTTGACACACACAATCCCGTAAGTACCGATGTCCGAGGTTATCTTCTGCGCCTTTTACGCATCGAGTACCCTCTATAGAACCTCGCGAAGACGGGCCTTCCGTCGTCGTGCTAGCCCACAAATTGGGCCGTATGTCCTGAACCCTGCGGCGTCGAGCCCTTCATACACGCTCGCTCCAACGCGAATGCGAGTGTTGACGAGTACCACAGAACGTATTTTTTACAGCCGACGAGAGTGATGATGACGAGAGCAGTACAATCGGTCGGAGGTACGATGAGATTGTGACAGGGATAATGCCTCGAAATCGTGCAGCTCGACAACGCGTGCGGGGCATATACACAGCGTTGCGGGAGACGACATAAGATAACGAGTGCTGGATAGACTGTAATCAGTAGTGTGATGTGTCGAACGATGAATACTGGCTATTTCTGGCGAAGGCTAGGACCCTTGGCTGGCTGTAAGACCACTTCTCAATACGAACGAACGGGGATCGTTATTGACAAGTGCGAGCAGACGAGATATACGAGATTACTTACCGATCTAGGAAAGCATCATGACCGCTTGTGGTTGAGATCTGCGATCCTTCTTGCACGAGCAAGTCACCCGACGCGTGGCTTGCACGAACTACAAATATCGAGTCAGTTGTCGTTTAAGACCGCGAATTTCGACGTCGTATGGCTATATTCGCCTGAACAGCATTGACGGGCACGAAATCCCCTTGCAGGTGGCGAACGATGGGGCTGCGAGCGTCCTCCTTCGTGCATAGCTCCAGGTCAAGGTAGCATACAAGTTTATTTCCAAGCAGAAGTGCGCGACTCGGAGGTAGCATGACTAGTGAAAGGAACAGCCTAGTGGGAAGAGCTGCTATGATTAGACTATATGGGTGTTTGCGTTTCACGTCGTCTCGGTTATTGTGGTCACCAATCCACTCGTTGAGAAGCTACACCAGGTTGACGAGAGCGAGATCAGAGACGAAAGGGAGGGTGGCGTCGTTCCTTTTCCCGCGAAAGCGATTCATTCGTATCAGAGATGTCCTACAGGAGCCCTCGAATTCGCCGTATTTGTCTGAAAATGCTTGAGCTCGAGCAATGGTGGATGAACAGTGCGAAGACTAGTGCGGAAGTTCGCGACTAAGTCACGGTCCGAGTCACAACCAGCAGAGAAGCGACGTATGGTCGAAGTGACAGTCTACCAGTGAATGGAGTGAGTGAAGTCTTGAGACGGCTATAGACTAGGGGCGTGGAAGGTATGGGCAGGTATGGGCAGGCATGGGCAGGTAGCGACTTGATAGGGCGAGTTGCGAGATGGACCGCAAGTTGATAGGGAGACCGCATTTGCGCGAGTGAATAGGACTTCGCGTTTATGCAGAGGGTGGGTGCTACAAACGCGTTGAAACTTGAGGGAAATTCAAGTGGGCGAGGGAACTGTACAGGAAGTTACGGACAGGTCTCAGTAATACAGGCGACGACTCACCCGCTCAAAGTTCCTTACAGCCTCCTTTCCCACATGGTACAGTCTGCCATTCCCTCCGGTATACAACTTAGCACGATTGCATCACACGGGTGAGATTGTGGGTATCAGTGTCGTTGCAGATGCACTGGGGTGAGAGAACCCTGGGCTTGTGTTCGAGGATCGAGGAACATGACGCATTGATATTGGCGACCAAGTCTTGTTGCGTAGGGTTGATCTGTTCACTCTAGTAAGTCCAGAGGTGCTCGAGGAGGCGTGACAAGGCACTTACCGAGCTGTACTGAGTGAGGACATGGAGGTCGTGCGTTGAGCTGCAAGGGCGGGCGGCCCGAGGAGTCGGTGCAGACGCCACCACTCAACTTACCGCGAACTGTCATGAGAATTTATTCAAGCGTGGCTTACTCTGAACGTTGAACCTGGACGAGACGACTCGAATGCTACATCCACGACACTGCAACACGGGGGGCATGACGACTATCAGCGTGGGACATTTGTTGTAATAAGGGCACTGTCGTCGAGAGTGGCCTTGAAATATAGGTGCGTAAACGATCGTCGTTCTTCGACTGCTTTGAGCTTACCTCTCTTCGTTCGACGAAGGTAGAGTTATTTACGCACATAGAACTCAGTCAAGTAATACTTCAGAACCGTAGCAATCAGATACAATTTGATCATTCGAACTCGAAATCAACGGCGGTCAGATCCCAACTTGTATGCCGCCTGGTTGAGCATGGCACTAATTCTGTCCATGTCGCGGCGTAGTAGTCACTCGGAGAAGATGGGGTGAGGCGAGAGGACATCTAGTTCCCCGATAATCA
The DNA here is from genome assembly GCA_037040455.1 of Irpex sp. P115-07. Classification (NCBI taxonomy): domain Eukaryota; kingdom Fungi; phylum Basidiomycota; class Agaricomycetes; order Polyporales; family Irpicaceae; genus Irpex; species Irpex sp. P115-07. The sequence goes on from JAXQGX010000364.1 coordinate 8,099, forward strand.
GTGGACGAAATAGGTTTCCAGCTTGAAGGTGAATATTCGCTCACCGACATTGTAGCTCTCGTCAAATCTCTCACTGCCGTTTTGGTTTTCCTTCTGGAATAAGTAGGCAAGCTGTTAATCGTCATGATCCTGCTCTATGATTACTTGAACCGGGTCTTTGTCCCTCCCATCGTCCAGCTCTTCCCAGTCGCCACCTGCAACCTCTGGGATCTCATGCCCGTCGTCGATTAAGACGACCCTTTGCAGACGACGGAAGGCTGCATTCTGCTCTACAATTCAGCCACCCATTTTGAACAACGAAGACGTATACAACCTCTACCTCCGCAGCGCGAGCAAGATCCTCTTTGGCATCATCCACGCAATCCGTTTGTACTAGTCTCGCAAGCCAGCCCTTCGGAGGTCGCCGTTGGCTCCTACCTATTCGGGCGGCGGAGTGCGAAAAAGACGAAACAGAGGACCCGCCCGAAGGTCTGGTGCATTTGGGAGAGAGGGAGGGTGATACGTCGTCACGTGCCGTAGACAGCTCTGTAATTTAGTAAGGCGCCCAAATTGTTGCAGCCTTCGTGAAGCGCGTCGCACGCGTTCGCTTGTACATACACCTACGCACGCGTCGACAGACCGTCGACGCCATAATAATATCGACATTCATCACAACAAGCATTCCTTTTGTAAGATGGAGCCCGTGCTTATCGAAGATTTCGACTGGGGTGAAGACGAATTCCTAGAACCGGACGACGATGAACGACACGAAGCCGAGCTGGAGGACATACAAGAAGAGGATGCGGAGGCCATGAGAAAGCCGGGGGGTCATCTATGGCGTACGACAGCGTTCGCGGCATTTCTTGCGACGCGGAGCGATGAAGACATTGCGATGAGATTGGTTGAAGTCATCGAATTCATGGCCACCAAGCAACTCGACCTTACAACGTTTATAGACTATGTGACCTGGAAACTGAAGATTCCATCACATATGAAAAGTGCAGAGGCAACTATTAGGTACGTGATATGCATTAATTATGAGTGCAGCAACCTCTTACAAACTCTGCACTAGGGGTTCACGAACATCTCTCATGCATAGCGAACAACTCCCCGGCATCATTAGAAGATGGCATCGGCCACCTCGCAGGCACGAGTGGGGTGTCAAGACCCAAGCAGCTAGGGCCGCTCTCGAAGACTGGGCTCTCGAGACTGTCACGGCGCGCATCAATCGTGAGATGCGCGAGTACGCTCCTAACCTCGCCTCACCTCCGGAGAGCATCAATGAAGACGACCTCCTCGCTATCAAGCTGAAGGATGACATCGTCATGATGAAGTCTGTTCAGCCAACATTCTGGCACCTCATGGATTCACTCTCGTTCACGCCGCTCCAGAAGAAGAGATGCAAGAAGAAGGACAACGAGGCGGTAAGATCTTGTTCACCCTCGCACGACAATATTAGACTGATTAACGGTTTTTAGCGTATATTTATGATCGGGAACATACTGCACTACACGCGCTCCCAGCGTCGCTGCCGCTATCAGAAGCTACTCAGCATTTACTTCAAGGCATGCGGACTTGGGGCAAAGGCAAACGACACCACGCACCTATTCGGACTCACGATGAGTCAAAAATGGGTCTATCGAGGAATCGAGGCTATCTCCGACTCGAATCGACGGCGTATGATGGAAGACATCGCCTTATACGTCTTTTTCGGTGGCCATGATAACCTCAACCTCCCGTTCCGAACTTACCAGCAGCGCATCGACCACCAGTCACATTTCGACAACGGAACTGCCGGCACCATCTATATCATCAGGGACGAGAACGTGCAGTTCCTGGATCGCGTGGCATATATGGAACAACGGATGGAGCAATGCAACAACCCTATCACCGCTGTCGAGATCTGTCGCAAGGCTGGCGAGTTTGGCCCTCGCCTACATGCTCAAGCCGTCTTCTCAGTCCTTCGCATCCTACTGCAGACTCCCGCCTTCGCCAGCTATGCTCACAAGGATCACGCTGTGTTCAAATCACCACCGCCGGTTCAGCAACTTCCGATTGGCAAAGAGCATGCTACGGTCATGTACATGCTCGATACCGTGCACATGGAGGAGTCCTCGCAGGACGGTAACCGCAAGGTCTTAGAAGAGTGGTTACGGCAGCTCAATCTTGATGGCGAAAACGCTACGAAACATCCAGCCGCGAAACGCCTCATCGTTTGGATTGGCGACCAACTGACAGCGGTCCGCATTCGATACCTCAAACGCGACCGCGCATTTGATAACAATTTTGTTCAGCGATTTGAACAGTTTCTCGAAATCTTCGGGTGGTTCCACGCTCAGATCGCACAAGAGTTCTCGATGCACAAGCAGTACTATGGCAACAATCATAATCTAGGACTCTCGCATGCATTCGCAATTATGGAACGCAAGGGCCTCGCAACACCGTCTATCAAAGGCAAGTGTCTACGTATTATTGTAATGTTACCTAGTCTGATGGGTCTCGATAGGCAATTTTCACTATACGTTCCGCGAAGCTGTTATGCACACCGCTGAGGCCCGATTCCGTGACGTGTGGACGGTCGTTGGCGGTGTTGAGGAGCTTGAGGAGCTTCAAGATCGCACCCCGGAAGAGCTCGAGAAGCTAGCGCAGAGGATCGTTACAGAGTATGCGTCTACAGAGGCTCTAGTGAACTTGCGGGCCCCTACGCCTACCTCTGCTGGTGACGATAGCGCTCCACCACCGGCAAAGAAGAGGAAAGCGCCTGGCGAGCCACCACTCAGTAAGGAGGCTCGTGCGGAGGCGGCGAAGAAAGCACGCGATGAGAAAGAACGCAAGGCACGCGAGAAGAAGGACGACCTTTTCGAGTACAGCGTGCAGTTCAATCGAGATCTCCTCGAGTACCTCGATCTCAATGATGCGATGAAGACTGGCGACGTTGGTCGCATGGAATATATGCTCCCCCGGCTGCTGTTCCGCTTCCATGGCGGCGGTAACCACAAGTATGCTTGGGAGAATGTCGAGCTCATGCAAGAGCTATGGCGTGAGTGGCCAACTGAGATCAAGTACGTATACCGTTTCTGTTTGTGACGCTGGTGTTAACAAGTATATTAGGTCCCTTGTCATGAGATTTTGCTGGCTGGCAAATACGACAGGCCTCGCGGGCAACTTCCTTGCCTACGACATGGTACAAGAACACAACATACGGGATATAAAGGTATGCTTATTATACAATAATTAAAACTATATCCGTTAATGATGTGCTCAGGATCTGTTTGCTATACATGGACCGTTCTCCTCATGGGAGTACATCAAGAGAATATCAGCTTCAATCCCAACACAGCGTAAGATCAAGAAGCACGTCGAGGAACACTTCAATCACTTCAAAAGAGGTCTTTCGCATACGTCTCCCGCACACGAGAAGGATGTTGCCGCCCTGCAAAAGAAGTATCGACAAACCGGTGCGCATGTACATCGACCCGGTCGTCATCTCGCCAAGAACGATCGCGCGAAAGACTTCACGGCTAACGGAGCAAATCTCACAACCTTGCAAAGTATGATTGACCGGTGGCACAAGTCACGCGTGACGGAGAAGCGCAGAACTGATACGTTCGAGAGCGTGATGACTCTTGTTGAGCAATACAAGGAGCGGGCGGCACAAAGAGCCGATAATAATGACTAGAACATTACTATTGTATCTATTTAGTCTCGTGTTGATGGGAATCAGAGTGTTCTGGGTAGGCAAAAGGATCATCGAGAGTCCGAGTCGTGTGAGATGCTGCTACGGTAGGTGGACTTTCGGGTAATGTATGAGAGTTAACGAAATTTGAAGAGTATACAGAAGGGGAAGGATACCAAGCCATTGTATGACTCGGATTATACCATGGCGTGCTTGGCATAGCTATAGCGGTTGGCGGAGGAGTAGGCAAACCGGGGTTGGAATTTGGTGGCAGCACAGGAGTGAGAGGTGGGCGATGAGCATGCAGCCAAGGATACATAGTTTGGCTATAAGGCGTTGACGGAGTCGGCAGATTGTTAGGGTGTTGAACAGGCGGTGACATCACAGGAGTAGGCGGGAATGCGAGGGAAACTCGAGGTTGAAACAGCGGCAGATTGTATCGTTGAACCGGAAGCGGTGTTAGAGGAGTAGCTGGGAATGGTTGAGCTTGTACGTATCGTGAATCGGATACTACAACACCTGAGCCACTTGGCGTTTGGATTTCCCAAGTGCCGGGAACAGGGCGAGGCTGTCCTCCGTTTGCAATTCGTGCCGCTTCACGTTCTTGACCACGTCGCACTCGTTCTTCTTCCTGCTTCAAGGGCTTCAAACGTGCTGTTTCAGCCTTGCGCGCGTCAGAGCGTTTCTTCTTCTCAGCTTCGTTATCATCGGTCCATAGGGAGTCAGCTTTATCAATGCAGTCCAGAGCTCCAGGACCAAGATCATCGGCAAAGTGCCAGCCAGGTAACAGTTCCTTCAGATCTGCCAGTGTCTTGATCTTAGTTTCAGTAGCTAGAGTATTCAAGACGTTGTCCGGGAGTATAGTCTGCGGTGGGAAGCCAGAGTAGCGATAGTGCGCGCGCCAGTAGCTGTGTCGGAAAGTCGTCAAAGCAGTTACCACAGTAGTCTTTCGTTCGCGCGTTCGTTTCGGGGCCTGTTTTGCAGCTTGTTGCTTCGAGAACTCTTCAGGGCCAACAGGGTCCAGAATCTCGACATCTTCCAGTCTCGCCTTCAGCCGACGCATGAGATTAAGAAGAGAGACATCATGATCAGTCAGAGGACAGTCCGCGTCGGCGCCCTTCTTGGTAAGGCAGATGTCACAGCACACTACAGTCCGTTCTATCGAAATAAACTATAGTTAGCTGCAAACGCCCCCAACTGACGAATGTACCTTTCATTGGCGGATCCGGACTGTCGAAATACGCGTTCATAAACGCGGAGCGGCATTCCGTTGTGGTAATGTACTTGCGCATCTCAGGCAGCATCTTCTTGCGTGGCTCGACGTCTGGATCTCCCTCTGCGTCCTCTGCAGGTGCATCATCACGACTACATTCTTCAACCTGCTGAGTAATGGCGTCATCCAACTCTTGTTCCTCGTTGTCTCCGTTGTCTTGCCCGTTACCATTGTTCTGGCGCTTTCGCTTTCGCTGCGGAGGTAGAACGACTGAATCTTCTTCCTCCTTGATTGGCACGTCTTGTGTTGCTGGTAGAGGCGCCGCATCCGGTGCCTTGGCTTGTCCTTTCTCACCTCCTCGCTTCTTCACAACCTGAAATACTGAGGGCTCGACAAGCATAAGAGCATAAGCAGGTTCCCCGTTACGCCCTCCTCGGCCCGCATGCTGAGACCATTGGAGCAAGTTGGTTGTGCTTTTGAACTGAACAACTCGAGGGAGTCGTGGAACATCCATACCCTGCGTAGTACGTGTCAACATCTGAATATATACGCAATATGTCCACTTACCATGCCAACAGCCTCAGTGCCAACAAGGACTCTGACGAGCCCTTCTATGAAGAGCTTGAGCATAAGCTCCTTGACCTGCGGATCACGGCTTGCGATCACAAAGTCTATCTGCTCGCGGTAATGTGAGTCCTCCGGAAGCTGATGTACGAGATATAGCCATATATGAATGGCGGTTTCGCGCTCATTGACAAAGATTAGTGTCGGGACGAGCTCCTTGCCCTCGCGCACCTCGTCTAGAACAAAGTCAAGCGCACCGAAGTCCTTTGGGCCCGAGAGGCAAGAGACTATTGACGTGATGTTGTGGCGTTCGTTTCCAAGGTTGAGAATGAACATTTGGTCACGATTGAAGGACAGCTTCGTAAGTAGAATCTCGAACATATCGGGGGGGAGTGTTGCCGTGCAGAACAAGATGGGTCTGCGGGCCATCAACGAGCGAGTCTTCTCCACCAGACCAAAATCCCGTCGGAAGTCTTCGCCCCAGTCAGGAACACAGTGCGCTTCGTCTATAACAGTAGTAACCACGTCTTTCATCCAGTCCGCGTTGCGTACAAGCTTCGAGAAGCGTGGATGTCGGAACAACATCTCCGGTGATGTTATTATCGCACGTATTTCGCCTTTCTCGAGTCTCTAATCTACCAAGTGAGTATTGAGTGGATGCAAATGAAATGTCACTGACCGTATGAAGTGCATCCGAATACGTGTCCGCATTTACTGCCTCGGAGGTGATTCCGCGAGATCGGAAGCGTGCAGCCTTCGACATTAGCGCATACAATCATTTGTAAGTAGTTATTCTCGCAAACTTGCCTTATAATACTCACCTGGTCCACCTCCAGTGCACTCAGAGGCGATACAATGATTATCTTGCTCGTCTGACTCGGGTCAGCGAGCAAGATAAGCATGAACGCCTCGGTCTTCCCTGACCCAGTACTACAGATGAGCCCAGTGTCCAGGCCCAAGTACGCTGCTTCCGCACAGTCGATCTGGTACCATCGAGGCGTCATGCCAGCGCGTTTCTGAAGCTCGGCATGCATTCGTGTTCGGGTAATTTGCTTCATATATGTGCGTGCTTTGTCTTTAGCTGCAGCATCTCGAGCGGCTTGTAGGGACTGGTACGAGTCGATATGTTGCTTGGTCTTCGGGCATGCTTCAGGTAAAATTTCGCACCCTTCTATGGTACCAGATACTTCAGCCCGGGGGGGAACAACAGCGGCAGACACGACAGTAGTAGGGTTACGAGTTGTTTTCTTCAGAGGCTGAGACTTCTTCGCAGCAGCAGCAGCTTTTGCGTGCGGTTTAGGAGGCATGTCGCGGGGAATAAATGAATTAATACATAGTCATTGTCGGGGTATAGCATTAAGTTGGTATCGAGAGGAAAGAGCGCATAAACAAAAGCATGAATTAGACACTACGAGGGGACATCGTGCATACAGCTGCTAACTAGCGCCGGCGCAATGTCGCGTCGCGTACAGTGGCATACGGCACGTGACGACGTATCACCCTCCCTCTCCACCAAAGACACCAGACGTTTGGACCGCGCCCGTTCTTGTCTTTTTCGCACTCCGCCTCCTAATCGGGCAGGTCCAAACGGCTGGTTCCGAGACTACGTTTGTACGATGATTGATAAACGAGAAGTACATCGACGATATAAATCTATGTCCTCTATACTTCAAGGAACAAATGTACGACGTGATATACCAACGGTGCGTCTTTTGAGTCGTGCATCCTCGTCCCATATCTGACATATTTGATCTCGTTTTACAGATCAGACGGCACTATTATCACGGCGTGCCGTTCGTAGTGAGCTGCACGAACGCTAACCCTATGCATCTCTCGCAGGACTTGTTGTCGTCCGTCTTGCCTTCTCGTATCTAGGAGCCGTCTGCGCTCAATGGGTACGTCCGGTAGTCCATCCTCGTATCCGTCTCATTCATACTCTACGTCGTTCAAAGATCTTGTCTAATTCCATGGCAAGCTAGGATTGATCTCCACGTCAAATAGCCGGGAGAGTGACCCGGGATAACACTAACGCGTTACGGCGTCGCAGCCTAGGTGCGTACGTCGCTCATGCAGAGTATACCAATCTTACTACTCACAGATGTTCTTCAGCTCCTTAGCTCCACTCGACTATGTTGCCCGTCAAGCTGCGCCAGGAACGTGGCCACGAGCGCGTACCGCCACGACCTGGAAATGGGAATCACCGACGCACGCGAA
>JAXQGX010000365.1:0-15151 GCA_037040455.1 Irpex sp. P115-07
CTCAAGCGCGCGAGCGTCGTTCGAGTGGGGCTTCGCGGCCGGACGGCGTGGATAGCCAGGACGAGGAGATGGCGCTGGAGACTGATACGGCTAAGGAGCCTGCGGAGATTGAAGCACAGTTCGAGACGTATAAGACGGAGATGGGTGTTGATTCTAGTAGGCTGAGGGAGGATTTGATTGCTATGCGGCAGGCGACAAATATGCAGAGTCGTGATCTTGAGAACCTGCAGCGCCGGACCCAGGAGTTGCATGATCAGAATACGCAGCTCAACCGCGTTTCCGAGGATCTATTGATGACGACGAGTCAGAACGATCAGTTGCGTAACAAGACTACTAACCTCTGTGTTGAGAAGAAGATCTGGGAGGTCTGTGCTGCGACCATGTATTCCTTGAACACGTCTTCACGTGTTTGCAGGCTGTGCAAGCTCGTGTCGTGGAGGAGAACAAGACTTTATCGGTTGAACGTTCTCAACTATCAGACCTCATCACCAACGTGCAGAGGATGCACCACGACATGGAGCAGTCTGGCGAGAACGACAGGCGTCGACTCGAGAGCCAGATTGCCATGTTGGAAAATCAGACGTATGTCTTTCGGATGTTGGTGTTTCGAGGTTAAACGTGTTCTGACTTTTGTGTTCAGTCAGAAACTTCGTACTCAACTGAACGAGGCACGAGAGTTGCGCGTCATTCTACACTGTCGAAGGACCTCGAGCTCAAGGAACTGCGCACTCGTATTGACAAGACAGTATGCATTGATGTCGATGACTCTAATGACATTTGCTTATGTTTTCTTAGAACGAGGAATATGCGAAGACCCACGAAGCTCTCGCTGTTGCTGAAACCAACAAGAAGCATCTCGATGAGAAGGTGGAGCAGCTCACTCGACAGCTCCAGGGTAACAAGGGGAAACTCGCTGTCTACGAGCGCTGTGCCACTGGAGCTCAGGGAGCTGCGCAGAGGATGGACAAAGATCTCATTCACTCACAACAGCTTGAAGCTGAGGTCGCTGAACTACGGTCAGTCTACTTATTCTAGACCTAGTCCTCATTGTTTATGATAGTTTGTAGGTCTGCTTTGAAGGTTGCTGAGGAGTGCTGAGGTCGATCTCGCGGCGGCTAGGAGCCACATGCAGCAGTTCCAAGAGATCAGCCAGGCGAATGAGGCTGCTCTTGCCGCTTTGAACTCCACTCACGACGAGTACGTTGCGTGAGCGAGGCTCAGATTGCCAAGCATGAGGTAAAGCTTTCCAACATTCGCACTGACTATATTGCTCATTATTTACTATCCATCAGAGTGAATACACCGCACTCTGTTCGCAGCTTGAATTGACCCAGCAAGAACTCGCTCAGCTTACCCAGACGCACTCTGAACTTAAGGAGACTTTGACTAACGAACAGGCTGCATGGGCACAGGACAAGAAGACGCTCGAGGAAACCATCATCGACATCACTACGTCTGAGCAAAGCTCCGAAAGCGATCATGCCTCCCGCGAGAACGAGGTTGAGGAACTCGAAGAGAGGGCGAAGGACTGGCTCAATTACTCCACTATGAACGGCTTCACTGTCCCTGATGGACTAATCTGTACCCGCGACTGTCTGGTCATTCCCTTTGTGTGAACAACTGTTCCATCTTGACCACAACTCTGTTGGCAACTACACTCTGTTTTGTTCTGGGCTGGCATGTCATGATGTCAAAGAGGTTTATGTTCCTAGCTGTGAGCACCGTCAGCACAACAACTTGCGGAATCTCACAGAAAATCCCACTGGGCTCCTTGCCTGCTCCTGACGCCGCTGGTGAAAGCTTTGTTAATCACTTGCCATCTGATCTTGTATTGCCACGAACACTTCCAAATTCATGAATACGAGGAACTCGGTCCTGAACGTACTGTGTTGTCAATCACCCGATGGAGCACCACCACGTTGGCCACGGGCATCACTTTCTTATACACTGGCGCAAACTCCTCCCTCTTCCCTCTTCATAGGATTGCTGGTGCACTGGCACATAGATTAAGAACCTCTTGGATGTATATTTTTGTTGACGATGACAATGTTTAGCTCTCTTCACAGTCACAACATTGAGTCTCTTAGCCTGGGCGCTACAATATACCTCTCATGCTAACGCACTTCGCCTCAAGTGATAGGATAAGTATGCTCAGGAGTTGCCAACTATATACCACAATGTTGTATTGGTGGTGGCATGTTTATGGAGCTGCTCAAGGCGTCGACTGAACATGAGGCAACAGTGACCCGGAGTATCACCGCGGCCCTGCATTCTCAGTCGGGCACTCGAAGATCTCAGTTATTGATATGTGCTTCTATTGTCTCTTCTGCCCACTACATCTCTAAGTCATTGACTCCTCTCTAGGTATGCAGTATCATGATTACAGCATGGTAAGTACTTCACGATGATACAACAAGATAAACTTATAAGTAGGCTAGTAACACCGTGCTTTGAGGAGAAGACATAGACTTCTGCGATACTCGGGCAGCATACTGTTCCTCTTTCGAGGTCGACGTCTTCATGGGTGGTGTTTGCCTTTCAAGGAAGCCTCCCTCCTTGAAAAGGCCACGAACCCCAAGGTATGTTTCATACATACGACGATATTCCCCTCCTTCTATGGAGCAAACATAAATGACCAAGTTGTTACACGTAGATGAGCAAGAGAGACGTACGCGGTACTGCATGACGCCAAGGCTGATTGGCCACGCTGTATCCCCAGCTGACCGCCTTTCTTTTTGTATTGAACGTATGAAGTGTCCAACCAAACCACTTCAGAACACTGTCTCTCTGCACGACATGTCCGCTCGCATATTTGTGACAAGTCTCCACATTACCTCCGGAAGCAGGATTACCCTCAAAGCCAATGCCTGTGAATACTTGACAAAGGGAGAGGTAATTCTGTAACATGCAGTACGTCGTTGTATTCTTGGATCCCGTCTTGTACTGCGCTGATACTTGTAGAGCTGTAGAGACTTGCCATGCTGTTAACACATCCGAGAGAGGAGATCCAAGTGGAATGGTAGGCTGAGGCAACCATCACAGTGAGCATGAGAGTGTGTATTCTTAGCGATTTACGTCATCACTCACCCATTGTTGGTCTGTGTCATCATGATGTATAGGAACAGCCTCAGCCTCCGCCGATTGAAGAGAATTGGCAGGACCACTGGCAGCAGTCTGAGCAGTAATCAGATCGTTCCAACTCTGCAGTTCCTCAGGAGAGAAGACCATATTTGACGGGTTGGATGTGTCAGAAGAGGTGATCGTGAAGCTTGAAGACACAGCGACATTATGAGGGGGCGGTATCATAAAGATGAGTAAGAAGTGGTGTTCCATGGAGATCCCGTGCGGTCGCCACACACCAGCATACTGAAATGTCTCGCTGCGTGTGCTATCCATGGCTACTAGAACTCGCGTGAAGTCGTGAAGAGTTGTAGAGGGAGCTGGGGTAGCTGAAGACCGGAGGAGGGACGCAACTTCTGACGTGAGGTCTGCCAGGCTTCCGAGACGACGAAACCCATGTTCAGATCCAGTGACCCCACTGTCGAAGCAAGGAATCTGGCTAGTAGCGACGATCGTGTTTGTGGAGGCAGGGGAACTGTTGAGAAGGATATTTTTGATGTCTCTCTCGATGGAGGTAGATGCCGTGCCATTTACTTCGTTGATGGCTTTCAGGAGATATGCCAGCAAGGTAAGCACCGATATACGAGCGTGGGGTGACATGCTGATCATGTCTCTGGTTTCGACGGCTAGTGGGAAGAGGATGTTTCCTGCTCGTCGCAGGTCTGTCCTGGGCCCATCGGTAGTGTGCGTGCTTGTCTCGTGAAACAGTGCCACAGTGCATCCTACGAGGACTTGAGATGCAGGAGTTACAGCATGATCTGAAAATGTAAGGTAGAAGGTGAGTACGGATCATAAGGCTTCTGGAAGTCAAGATTAGTCACTCACAGCTTGAAGGCAGAAAATTCAAGTCAAATAGCGTGAGGTCTGGATCAGGAGCGTGGGCTTGAGCCATAGGTTTTTGAGCAGTGGTGGCACAGAAACGTGAGAGATGCTCTGAGCTGAGGAGAGACCAGCAAAATTGAACGGGCAAGGTCAGCCTGAAGATCGAGATCTTAGCAATATTGATGGCGGCAGTTCACTGCCACATTCAGCAACCTCTCTTGTCGCGTCCACTTTCACTGGTACAAGGAAGTCCCAACTACTCCTACCAGTTTTCTATTGTGGTGTCCTACATATTCATGAACTCTGAAAATCTCGTCGATATACTACGCACTCACTATCATCAGTTTGATCGCGAAGTACATGGTGCACTTCAATCCTCGGACTCAAACACACTGCGAAGACTACTGGATCTGCTCGGCCAGTTCTCTGACACAGTCACAGAAGTATGTTCATAATCTGTCTGAGCTATTCGTGGAGACTAAAATCTGTCCTTCAGCATGTTGATGTATTCGCAAGGGAAGAATTCGATCAGCTTTGCCTGAACATCTCTGCCATGCGCACAGACTTGACAGTCTCTCTTGAAGAGGCCATAGACAGATCACATCATGGAAGACCTACCATTGTTCAAACTGTGCACTCCGGAAGGGCTGGACGACCATCTTTTCATATTGACCCTGACTTTTTGCGTTGGGCGTATTCACTTCGAACAACATCGGCCATTAGCAGATTCCTGGGGGTGAGCCGTATAACTGTGCGGCGAGCGTTATTAGAGTACGGAATTGTAGAAAGACAGCAAGCTCCACATATGGGTACGTAAACCTTTGCCATGACATCTCTGCGCTGTGTTCATCATACAAACTGGCCGGTAGGAGGAGGAACACCTGATGTACCTCAAATCGAAGACTTTCTTGATCCTGAGACCAGGAATAACACTGGTGCACTTCAGTCCGTGCAAGAGGGTACGCCAGCACACTACTATTTGTTGAATGCTGTGACTGACATTCTACACCAGAGCATGTGGTCTCACACACGGGACCCATATCTGCACTAACGGATTTGGAACTGGACTCGATTGTCATAGAGCTACGAAAGCATTTCCGGCGAGCCGGCATCACTATGTTGGATGGTATGCTACGTCGTCTAGGTCACAGAGTGCCCCGTGAGCGAATCCGTCAAGCTTTGATACGCATCGATCCTGTGCACCGGGTCTTCGAGCGGATCCGCATCCGTCGTGGCACGTATTGGGTTCCAGGACCTAATGCTCTTTGGCACCATGATGGTCAGCACGGTCAGTTGGCAGACTCAGTTCCACATTGTTGAACTGCTCAATGAGAAGAAACACAGGCTTAATCAGATGGAAAATCGTGATTCATGGCTTTATTGATGGTTATTCACGTCTGATAACGGGTCTTCAAGCGAGCAACAACAACCTTGCCCGCACTGTCCTGGACTTATTCCTGAGTGCAGCATCAACCTATGGAGTGCCATCTCGTCTTCGTGGAGATCACGGAGTTGAAAACCTTCAGGTTGCAGCATTCATGGAGCATATCAACGGGCGAGGACGTGGATCATACATCTGGGGGAGGTACGAAGTGTTCTACTCTTACGGGCTATGATACATGTACTGACACTGCACTTGCAGGAGTGTCCACAACGTACGAATTGAACGCTTGTGGGTGGATGTTACCGCACAAGTTGGATCTACCTGGGCTGAACGGTTCATGGAGCTGGAACTGTCCCACGGTCTTGACATCAACAACATCTGCCATCTATGGCTGCTCCACCACCTCTTCCTTCCAATATTGAACTGTCAGCTCTACTTCTTCTCTCAGGCTTGGAACCAGCATCGCATCGAAATTCGCGGAGGCCCAAATCGCTCACCGGCCGACATGTTTGGTTTTGATATGTATGTACATGGTGTTCGAGGATCTCAACTTCCGAGCAACGAGGGGCTGTCTGAAGAAGATATGGAGGTTTACGGAGTGGACTGGGAGGCTTTGCAAGAGGATCGTCTGCTCAATGCACGTAGTGCAAATAATCCTGAATCAGAAGGTGGAACATCATGGATGCAGGATGGGCCACCGCCCCGGGAGCGGATGAATGAGATTGTGGTTGAGCCGCCCACTTTGAGTCAGGTATTATCTGCTGAGGAACTGGCGTATCTTGATAGTCATGTGCCGTCTTCAATTGCAGAGTTATCACAGGATGAGGTTTCCAGAGTATGGCATTCGGGACTCATTGCAGCAAGGGTCCTGCGTAGCAATATGTTCTGACCGAACTTTGATCCCGCTTCCATAGTATTGTCATTTACAATAGACATTTGGGCGGTCACGAATTGAAGTTCAAAATAGTATAGTAAAATGGATCCAATTGACTGAGTGTGAGATCGCACAATCAAGAACAATATACACGGTATAAACACTACAGGATCACAGTAATACTATAAAGATGAGACATGATAATCAAAGCACACTATGACCCCCAATAGCACTCAGGCATTCACACAAAAGCCAGTGATCAACAGCTTGCTGAAAGGTTCGAGGAGCATAGTCGGAGTCAGTGTGGTACTGAGTGTCGGCCAGGGTGACGAGATACGAAAGGGGAATATACGCCTGCCGGAAGCAAGTTCGGAAGCAGATCTTACCGCTTTGAAGCATTGCGGCGCGACTGCTGCTGGGAACGTAGTATTGCGGGTTATCATCTGAGACCCAGATAACCTACAGAGGAATGAGCTGCCATTTTTTGAGGGAACAAAGAATCAAACGTGAACGTACCTCAATTTCCTGATCCAACTCCACCATGGGAGCACCGGTCGCTGCCCAAGCAAGCATCCGAACTCGGAAGCTGGGCAAGTCAACCTGGCTCAAGTCAACAAGAGGGGAGAAGACGTCCTTGACTTCGTCGAACTTGGAGGGGCAGGGAACGCCAGATCCTTTGAGATAATTGACAACACATGACTTGGGAGTGATTGCTTCTGAGCCTTCGGTAGCGTGAATCAGAGCAGCCTCACGGAAGGAGAGAAGGGTGGGGTCTGGTGAACGGGGGCCGGTGATGCGGATCTGGTGTTCAATACTCTCAAAGTTGAGTAGCCGGCTGGCCCAAACATGGCTTAGCCAGGTTTCAGGGCCGTTGACGATACGAGCAAGAACCTGAAATTGAGTTGGTCAGGCTCATGAAAGCAGTTGTTCCTGCAAGCGTGTGACAACGTACATTTCGGAGTTTGAAGTCTCCTGGACAAGACAAGTTGAAGCCTTTGGCAAAATGAACGAGTTCAGGATGGGAAGAATTCGAGGACCCAAAAAGAGTGGTCCAAAGGATCTCTGCGGCATATGCTTCATGTGAGGGTGCGTCACGTTGAGACAAGGAAGATATCTGTAGAGGGGAAACGTAAGCACGACTCAAGACAGAGACAATGTACTACTCACGTCGTCAACCGAGAGGTATGATGCTAGATGTGCCTGGAAGGGTTCCAAACTGCCAGTGTGGCCTGCGGCGTTCCAGTTCTCGAGTAGCAAACGCAGCTCAGGGTGCCACTCTCCGACAATGGCAGGATGAAGACACGCAACATCAAAATTGTATATGACCAGCTGCAGTAAGCACGGGTCGAGTGGATGAGGGGCCAAGCCTTGGAGAACCATCAACGCGACGATGATACCAAACTTCTCCATCTGCCGAAGGCGAGCTGAGGGAATGTGACGAGTCTGAAGCTGGTATATGACACGGAGAGATGACAACTCGTCTATCCTGTTGACAAGGAATTGGGAAGCCTGGGATGGGGCCAACAGGCTTTGCCACAAGGTGTACAAAACTTCGTTGGCGATACCGTCCCCAAGCGACACAACCAAGTCCCCAGAGTCCACGCTGAAGTCATTGTTAGTAGACGCATTGTACAACTTGACTGGAGGAGAGACATACATCGCGAAATGCTGGTTGCTGCTCAGCAGCCGGGTGCAATCACTACTGTCTACCGCCCGGTCTATTTCTGCGTCCAGAGCGGCCACCAGTTCTTGCATGCTGGCACCGCGGAATCTGACAGTGGGGTGGGGCATGGTGTTTGCTTGAGAACGTACGGTGTCCATGAGAGATGTACCAGTGTAAGATATTGTACACTCAGAGGTCGGTACTGAGGAAGACCACATGTCGCCAGAGTCCCAGAGACGTCTGGGTAGGAAGGGTACGCCCATAAGTGACAACGAGGGGGTGAGAGACAATGGACGTGAAGTGGAAGGAAGTTCTGCATGCACTGGAGTCGACTGCCAACAGAATAGTGAGATTGAGAAAGATACAAGAAAGTCAACGCCAACTTACGTGGGAGGGTAGGCGTTGAGTCGCTGGCAGTTCCAAATTCTCGTTTGAATCGGGTTCGGGCTGAAAATAAATGCTAAACAAAAGCTCAGAGGTAACCGTGGAAGTACAACGTACAGTGGTAGCACGTGTCGGTGCAAGTGAGCTCTCCACCACATCATCGTCTTCACGGTCGGTCTCACCTCCTGAGGTTTCGAGCTCCTGGATCTCATCCCGGTTGATGTACAAGTCGTTGAGCAAGCCGTGGTACACCCGAAGGGATACACAACGGTGCACACGGCCGTCTACGCTTGTCATAAGCGGATACACATTGACGACTGAGAGGATATGAGCCATTGTCACCGAAAAGCGAATCACTGCTTACCCAGGTACACTGCAAGTCGCCCCTCATTGACACATGTGGGCAAAGCAAACGTAGTCTTCTGATTCAGGATGTCGTTGACATTCCAGGTTGCTGTCTTTGAGTGTGGCAAGACCTTGAGTCGGATTTGACCGTCCCTGCGAGTGCTGCTGCCACGACCAGTGATGTACATGAAGGAAAGCGGAAGCAGCTCTAGAGGAGCAAACCCAGGGAGGCCCGTCTCGTTGAACCTATACTGAAGAGGGCTCTGGGTGAGCAATAGGGCAACATAGTTGACGATTTGGTGGGCCGGTGATGAGAGAGAAATCTCAATGTCGTGCTTCAGATGGTACTCGTCGAGGCGGGCATCATATGACTGGCGACGATTTTGGTACAAGACACAGACTTGATCGTCATCGACCTGTCAAAGAACAATAAATCAGTGGCAGCTCTATGATGTCCAAGCGGAAACAAATTAAATACATACCGGAGGATAGACACGTACAGTCAGCCGCGCGGCGTATGTGCCATCAAGCTGTTCAAACACACAGTCCTGGGCAGTGGCCTTTTCTGTCTTTGATGCACGCGGCAAAGATGGTGGATGTGTAGCAGGCCCACGTCCGCGCCGGCCACGAGAGGAAGAGGAAGACCGAGGGTGAGAAGAAGAAGACGATAGTCTCTCATGATTCACGTTCCGAGTTCCCAACGGGCCCACTAGTGCATCTCTGCCAAGGAAGGGCTGGTGCGTAGCTGGCAACTGTTGCGCAAAGGGTTGAAACGTCGCGGAAGGTTGCTGAGCAAAGGACTGAGACGGCTGCTGCACAGAAGACGTCTGGCCACTTGAAGCCTGAGTAGCAGGCAGAGCAGGTGGCAAGGAATTGGAAGGGATGGCCTGGTAGTGAGACGTAGGTGGAGTATGATTAGGGAAAGGAGTGGAAGGATAAGAGGCAGAGCCAAAAGCTGGAGGCAGAGTGGGCAACGTAGGAGCAGAGCTTGGCATGGAGCCACCTGAAGAAGATGGAACAGGGGCAGGATAGCGAGGGCTTTCGTATGGACCGATAGGTGGGGCGCTGCCACGAGAAGCTGGGCCCGCAGCGGGGTTACTGCTGCCAACGGTGGAAGTGGACGAGCTGGGTGGTGTTTGAGGCGGCAGTGGTGCAGTCTGAGGGCTTGGGGCAACCTCAGACCTGCTGGCGCGGAGCCACTCCATAAACTGGCCGTACAGAGCACTGGGGTCCGGTCCACTGGGCTGAGACATAATAGAGCTAATGGAATTGCAAAGGTAAGTAAGAGCCAGGCGGTCGGTGAAGATTGACTCACAAAGAGCGGGTGATTTTAAGCAGTCAGAGCTAGAGACAAGATAACAGAAAGTAGTGAAGGGCAGAGACAAGACTATAAAGGGTGTAATATTAGCGTATAACAATGACTAAAGGAGTCTGACTTACCGAGGATATATATATATATGTATTTTTGGGGGTTATAAGCCAAAGAAGTGACGAGAGATGAGTAGCGTGCAGAGATAAAGATAGGAAGGAGGGATGAGTACAAGCTGGCCGATATACCCATGCTTTTATACTCTCGGGAAGGGTCCACACATCCATAATTACCGACCACGATTGCAGGCCACCGACCATGATGGCAAGTGAGTACACTGAAAGACTCAAGCGCAACCATGGACGTTGACCATGGCTGGCACCATCATTGAGCAGTACCGAGAACGAAGTGGCTCAGACGAACCACCATCACTGAGACCAGACCAACCATGATAACAATAGATCGACCACGATAACGATAGGTCGACCACGATGACGGAAACCCGACCGCCCACGATAATAATGAACCGACCACGATCGACCACCATTTGTTCAACTCCCGCAGATTCAAACGTGATGTGCATGTAAAAGACGCTTGCATTTCACAAGACGCAAGCTCGAATTTTGATCAATAAATAACGTCATACTCGACTCCCACCATCTCGCCGTAAATTAACGACATCGACTCGGTTCGGAGGTCGGACTCGGATTGCGTTGGATTGCTGTGTGCTATAATTACCACGACTGCGAGGCCTGGCAACCGCTTGGACTTCTTCTGTTGTCCTCGTTTTTCCGACTTCTTCTTTGCTTGCAAACTTGAGAGTGCTGGTATCGACCACTGCATCGTGTCTTTGCGCTATACTGTCACCTTCGAATTTGCTGTCTCCAGTGAGCTCGTAGACACGGACGACTTCATTCGAGATGAAGATGGACGGAGGTTGGGAAGATTACCTGCACTTTAACCCACTCGGCGAGCACGTACTCTTTCCCTCATTACACCTCGATTCCCCAAGACGCGTTGTCGAGGGAATTATCCTGACGATCGTGATATGTGGTGCCGAACGGTGTGTATTTACTGCATCTATGGCCTATTCTTTTACAGGGCTCGGGTGCTCATGATCAGTCCTGCTGAATTGTAGATGGTTGACATACGCGATTAACACATATTGGGCACCTTTGAGATGGACACAACGAACGAGGTTTCGTAAAGCACTATGGAAAGCATCGTTATACTGGACGGTAACCCTGCTACGTCTGTGCGTATCTCGAGGATCTGCAATCTCCTGACAGTACTCTGACGTGATGCTTTATCGAAATTTGGCGTTTCCATCTATAGGTTATACATGCTTATAGCGATGACTTACAATATGTGGTGAGTGTTCTCTGTCAGTGTTGGATTGGACAGGAGTGCTGATGGCTGCGTAGGCTACTCCTTGCTACGGTACGTCAAATCGTAGCTCTACAATACATCATACTGATCATGTTCAACGATCTCAGGTGACAACCCTTGCGACGGGACAGTTCATCATTGAATACATCGAGACGCCAGATTTTGCCTCCTTGAAAGAGTACGTTCGAGCCAGCCTGGTCTCGGAAACTACATTAGGCCAACATGCTAATTCATCTGCACTGTCCACCCACAGCCTAGAACGCGTCAAAGAACCTCTACTAGAAACAGAAGAAGCCTACGACTCCGCTTACCCCCTCCACCCATACGGCGTACACGAACACGCAAACGACGAATACCCCTACCGACTCTCTTCTTCCACCGACTCAACATCCTCACTGCCTCGCGCACACCCGCGCCCGTCCTCACCAGGCGCAAACATCGATATCAATGCTGAAACCTCGTTCGGCCGGCCTCGGTCAAAGTCAAAACCTGACGCTATATGGATTCATCCGACGGAGTCGAACATCGCAAGGGCAGATGCGAGAGCTATTCAGTTGGGTCTTATAGAGGGTGATACGGATCTTGTGAGGGCGAATCAGTTACCTTCGGAGGGCGAGACTGCTTGGGAGGTTGGTAAAGGTAGGGATGTTGCTCGGGAGATTATGAAGAGACAGGCGTGATTGAACAGAAGGATCGAAGTCAATATAGTCTGGTAATATAGACGGTTTGTGGATACATTATAGTTCCCTGTGTAGTATTGTTAGAACCCAAGCTGTATTTTTTCCACTCGCGCTCTCAGCATAATTATTAGAATTGTTTTCTGCAAATGCGCGGGATCATGCAAGGATATTGAGGTGTTGAAAGCACTGTATCAAAATTACCGTATTGCTATATTTATATGCGCACGACAATATACCCTCTAGCAATCTATTGCAAACCCTCATGCACTGGGCGTAGCACCACCCTGCTTCTCCTCCAAGCTCTTCTTGAGCCCCTCCAACGTCCTTGACAGCTTCGCCCCACCCGCCTCGTTCAACAGAGCCGCAAGCTGCGCCGACGGCGCACTCAACAACCCCACAAGCTGCGCCCTCAACGTATCCAACGTCGGCAACTTCGCCACCTCCGACACCTCCGCCGCCTTGAACACCCGTCCCTCAATCAACGCTCCGACGACTTTCAGATCCGGAGTGGGTTCGGGACGTTGACGCTTCACGCGGCGACCGGGGACGTACGCATCTACGGCGTCCTTCGCTTCTTGGGCGAGCTGTTCTTCTGTCTTCGCCTTTCGTGGGGGGACGGAGCGGGACATGGCGCGGATGACGGCGTCGAGTTGTGGGGGGTTGAAGTCGGGGAAGGAGAGCACTGCTAGCCCAGATTTTTGCAGGCTCGCGAGGCCTTTGATGGTCTCTCCGTCAAGGGGTGCGTAGTTCCGTAGTGCGACGCCGAAGTAGCTGGTGGACACTACTGTGAATTTGGGTAGGGCTGGAGGGTTGGTCACAGGTGCTGGTGAAAGGGTAGAGAGGGAGGGAGGTGGTGTGACATGTTTCGCAGCGGCTTTCTCGATGTCTCGACGCAGCTTCGATATTCTCTGCACGGAGAAATCATTGTGTTCAAGGAAGATAAGGGGCGAGGATTTGCTGGTCTCGAAGAGGCGAGTGTACTCTGCGACCTTGAAGGTCTTGCGTTCCGAATACGTACGGGGACCTTTGCGCTTTGGCCAGACCACCGAGGGAGTGATGCTAACTTTCGTCCTCTTCGTAATAATCGACCATGGCGTTCTTGACGAGGAAGCTGTCGATGAGGGAGTTGCTCGCAGCGTCGGTGCCAGCAACGAGCGTGACAGCATTTTGGTCGAAGGTGAGTTATGGGCGCCGAAGGCAAGCTCTCATTTACGCGCTTGTGGCCCACGTGCATCCCGACGCGTCGGGTAGCTTGCCCACGGAACTTGTGAACAGCTCGGTTCACACACGACAGCATGACAGAATATCCCAAGACAGTGATACATTGGTTAAAGGACTATACATCGGCAATACAACTCTTATGTTCTACAATGTTGGTTTGTTTCGTGTACTTAAGTATTCTTACAGCCGCGAATCCGAGTCGTGACAATCCTTTCATTCGATAATATGATGTTCAAGTATCCGGAACGGGAGCCATACGCTCATGCTATAAATGCCATCAGTTATAAGCTCTGACGCCTAAGGGGACTGCTTACCTTCGAGCTGTCGAAGCCATCCAGACCAGACGCTACTCTCGTACCAGCAACCAATGAACTCCAGTCCAGAGTCTCGTAAACCTCTTCGCCGCGGATCCGTTTAGCCTCGTGAAGGGCACGAGCAGTCAAGAGATGCTGGTGCGCAGAGTCCTAATAAGAACGAAAGTCAGGCACTCTTCAGGCTCTCGAAATCGGAGAGCATACCAGAGCAGGCATCGGAGAGTTTGTGTCAGCTGCCAACTTGCGAATGTGGGTAGAGTCCTTGATACCACCGTCGATGGCAAAACCCTTGCTGCCGTCGAAGAGGTCGTTGACCATTTTGTTGCCGTAGGCGACCAATCTGCACAATCGAATGAGCTATCGTGTAAGACAGGACTATGAAATACATACGGTGGCGCAGGTAGCAGTTCCTTGATCAGCTCATGTGTCTGAGCAGGTTTAATTCCAGATTTCTCAGATAGCGTGAGCGCCTCGGCGAGGATCTCCAGACTTCCCAAAATAACAGAGTTTCCGATGAGCTTGAATGTAGGCGCTAGTGAGAAAGAAGGTCAGTTGTGCATGTGAACCCTCGCGATCACGAGTGACGTACCTTTCTCCAAGTTACCGCCAAGGTCAATTACTTTGCGGCCTACGCCGGGAACGAGGAGATGTGCGACTTCCTTCTTCGAACGATAGTCACCGGCCATTACGACAATAAGTTGACCAGCATCGGCTGCAGCGGGCGCGCCGAAGACTGGGGCCATTATCAGATGTGTGTGCGGGATGCTTGACAAGAGGTTGTCCAGTTCGCCTGCAAGCACAATGCACATGATGTCAGGGGGTTGACTAGATATAGAAATGGTTACACACCTGCAACAGTGGGGTAAACAGTACTGGTCTCTACAAATATCTTGTTCTTTGTGTTTGGTGTTTCCTAGATTGGATGATATAACCCTATATCACCGAGGGAATCTGAAGTAGGCTAACCTTCAAAGCAGCTGCGAAACCTTCATGTGCCTGCTTCACCACTGCATCGTTCGCCAGATTGGTAAAGATGATATCGGCTTGGCGTGCAAGATCGGCAGGGTCGTCTATTATCTTGACTTTGTTCGGTCCCAGCTCCTTGAGGAGCTGTTCCGCCTTTGATCGCGAACGGTTGCTCACGAGCAGCGCAGATGGTATCTTCTTTGCGAGATTACGAGCCATATAGTATCCCATAGCACCTAGGCCATAGAAGCCTACTACGACTTCGTGGTGGGGGCTCTGGGGGCGAGAGAAGGGAACGTCCCCGGATTGGGCAGGCAGGCCCAGGTGCGCGAGATGACCATGGCTTGGGTCTCTGGAGAGCGACATGGTGGCTGCGGGTAAGATGTGGAAGTCAGTAAGAATAACTAGACAATATTAAAGACAAAATAGTACCTGTAGAAGGGCGGGGATGGACGGCGATGGTGGTGGAAGGCAAGAGAGCAGCTCCTGCCCAGGAATCTAGACACCAATCTCCCGCTTTCGACACTTTCCCAGGAGCGCGTCACAGGCGGCTAAGTACAATCTCCACGTGGCTCTTCATCTACGTTGGGCGTCTCGCTATTCACGTCTTCTGGCAAGCAGCAACGCGGCGGTTGTTGCTCACAGTGCCGACCAAGTTCAATCAAGTTCAATTATCCCCG
>JAXQGX010000366.1:0-15645 GCA_037040455.1 Irpex sp. P115-07
GCAATCTCCCCCTCCACCCGCTCAATCCTCCCCACCAGCCTCTCCCTCTCCCTCGCAAAATGCGCGCTCTCCTCCGCGAGGCTCTCCCGGATGTTACGCGCTTGGGTTTGTTGGTTGCCCAGCACTTGCATTTTCCCGAGGAGCCGCGTGATCTCCTGCTCGAGCGTATGGATCGCGCTCGTCACCTCCCTCAACCGTTTCTCGTCCGCCGTGTACTTGGCTTTCCACGTCATAACACCATTGATAGCTTCCAACCTCGACCTCCGGACATCATAATACCCACCCGTCAACGCGCCCTTCCGATCGACCTTGTCGCCGTCGAGCGTGATAGTGTTTATCCCATGGGACTTGACGTACGCCGCTGCGATTGTCAGGTCCCGGCACACGCACGTCTTGCCGAAGACTTGCTGGAAGGCTTTGAGGTGGAGTGGGTCGAAGCGCAGTTTGTCGATGAGCGGTATGGCGTCTTGTGCGTTGGGGGTGGGTGGGTTCTTCGGGTGCAAGCGGTTGAGGGGCATGAAGGTCACTCGGCCGGTTTTTTCTTTGATCATGGTGTTGAGGACTCGGGTGGCGGTTTCGTCGGTGTCGACAACGACGTGGAATAAGCTGTAGATTGTGTCAGTATGATCCTTTGAATGATGGAAAAAAGAAGTTGAACCTGTTTCCGGCGGTGAGCTCGACTGCGGTGTTGAACTTGTCGTCCGTCACTTCGAACAAACGATACAACGGTCCATAAACCCCCTCCAAACCGAAGCGCTCCGCGATCTCATCGACAGCACGCAGACCAGAGCCCGTATCCTATACAGACACCTTAGCTCGAATATCTCCCCTATAAGCATTTGGCCTACCTTGTCCATCATACTGGCCAACGACCTCTCCGCAGTCCTCAACTCATCCGCCTCACTATCCACCAAACTCTTCAACTTCGTCTCCTCCCTCCAAAGCTCCTTCCTCCTCTCCGTCAACTCCACATGCTCATCCTTCAACCTCGCAAGTTGCTCCCCCAGCTCCTTCGCCCTCGTCCTCCCATCCTCAGCTCTTTCAACAGCTGCCCCCGCGCGCTGCTCGATCTCCTGCAGACTCGTCCTCGCCTGCTCCAACTCCTGCCTTGCATTCAGCAGAGCGTTGTTCTGCGACGTGGCGTACGTCTCGACGGACGCGATCTCAGCGCGCAGGTACTTGTCCCGTTCGGCGCGAGTGCGGAACTTCTCTAGTCGACCGCGTTTGCTGTATAGAGCGTCCAGACGTACACGAGCCTCGTCCATCCGCTTCTTCTCTTCGTTCTCGCGGGCACGGTGGGCTTCCCATTCTGGGAGGAGGGCAGCGAGGGAGGCTTCGCGTTCGGCGATTTGCTGTTGGACTTCTGCGAGTTCGGTCTCGAGGACTGTGCGTTGGCCGCCGGCGCGGTCTGCAGCTGCTTGGAGGTCTGAGACGACGCATTGGAGTTCGGTGCGGGAGCGGATGAGGTCTGTGAGTTCGGTTTGGGTTCCTTGTCGGGTCAGGTTAGCTGTTGTTAGAGCATTGCGGATCCGAGATATGGACTGCTCTAGGGTCTATATTGGCCTGTCAGTAAAGCCTTAACCAAGAATGATATGTTCCCACCTTTGACTGCCTCTCACGATCATTGAACTCTTCTCGTCGTACATTAGCGCTATGAACCTCCCCTCTACGTTCTTCCTCCAAGTTCTCAAGCGCCTCAGTAACTTCTTCAAGATCACGCTGGTGCAATGCATATTCGAGACAGCGACGCTCCTTGTCCTTTTCCTGGAACTCCTTGAGCTCTTCCTTCTCCTCCTCCAGCTCGGTAAGACGCGTCTCGATATACTCGAGCAGCTCGTCGATCTTTCCGCGCTTGGCGTCGGTCTCTGCCATAATACGCAGCGACTCCGTTCGGCGTTGTTCGTATACCTTTGTTCCTGCCACTTCTTTCAGTAACGCAAGTCGTTCATGGTCTTTGGCGTTTGTTAGCGCTGTGATCTACAATGGAAGGGTATGAGCAAGGTATTTGTTGTAGAGTGGAAATGCACGCCAACGCACACGACCTTGTGGGACAATGTAGTAGGGATTGCTCTTGCTGAAACCGGCACTCTCCAGGAGGTTCATAACGTCGGCCTTACTTGCACTCTTCTTGTCCAAGCTGTATTCGTCCTTCTTGAGACCGATGGTACGTCGGAGGATGACTTCTTCTCTCCCGGTAGGAAATCGGTTGTCGCTATTGTCAAAGACAATCTCCACTATCGACTCTTGTGAATGACTGGCACTGTACCGTTCATGAAAGACTTACCATAGGCCGACAGCGTATTCGTTACCGACACTCCTTCGTGCAGAAGTGCTTGTCGCTCTTCTCGTGACATGGAGGTATATGCGTCGGATAGTACAAACCGGATGGCTAAGCACGGCCAAAGGTTAATGGAACTAATGCCGGGTGCATTGTGGCATGGTACTCACCTGCGAAGAAGTTACTCTTTCCCGAGCCATTCCTGCCTACAACCACGTTGTGTCTTGGGGAGAAAGGTTCTATCTGGGTTTGGTCCCTATCTTGAAGACACTGAGTGATCAAACATGAGGCTGAACTTGGAGAACTTACAAGACTTGAAGCCCTGGATGGTGAGTGTTTTGATATACATGGCTGAACACCGGGCTTAGCTGCTTCACCACCTGGCCGAGGATTACTGCGGTATTGACTTCGTATTCGTGTGCGTAGCCCAGTGGTAGGGCGTGCAGAAGGGGTATCTGGTCCGAGGCTAAGTGAAGCTTGCACAAGGGAGAGGCGTGACAGGAGACGCGACTGAATATCGCGTGTGTCACGTTACTGTCACGTTTGGCGCCCATTAACGTGGTCGACGTCGTCGGCGCTAAATATAGCTCGAGCTGCCACAAGTACTGGCTGCACCTTGCAGCTGTAGTTAATGCACACATCTTCCACGAATTCACGAGAATAATGCCATCTACAACTGCACAGACTCCAAGACGCAAACAGACGAGAAGATACACCTCAACCTCCAACTTGCCCAAATGGGGTCCCCGAAGTGGCTCCCCATCCACTCAACGCCGGCGAGCATCGTCTCCTGCCACTTCCCCCTTCTCCTTCTCCCCACATGGCGGCAGCGACACCGAAGAGGCTGATCATGACTCTGGGCTGGAGGAAGACGCCTCGTTCGCCACGCTGCAGGGGCCGTCGTTCGCGCGCGCACCGCTTGCATACTCATCTCTCCCACCCTCACCTATCTCTACATCCCCGTTTCCGCGACGTTCGCCTACGCCGCCGCCGCCAGATGCGAGGCATTCGTCCAAAGAGACTGATACTGCTGACGCGCCACAGTTCTCGCTGTGGGATTATTTGCGGGAGGAACTGCTAGCGACGGACTTTGACTCTCACCAGGAGCAGAAATGGGAGAGAGTTAGCAACTTTCTTAGTATGCCTCTTGCCATAGAGAAGGTGTGTCTTTGCGTAGACACTCACTACATTTGTACTAATTGCATTCCCAGATCACGATGTTCGGCTTCATACTCTGCCTGGATTCATTCCTGTATACCTTCACCATCCTACCCATACGGTTCACCCTCGCATTCGGGAGGCTCATCCTCAACACAATCATCCCCCGCTCCAAACCACTCCCTCCGTCCCAGAAAGCCGATATACTGCGAGCCTTCCTGCTAGTAGCGTCGATATTCATCCTCAGCCCTCTAACAGATGCAAGCAAGATATATCACTCCATCCGGGGCCAAGACACCATCAAACTGTATGTCATATTCAACGCGCTCGAAGTATGCGACGATTTCACTCTTCATGACCTCATGTCCTGAACGTCAAGCTCATCTGAATTATGTCGTAGATTGCAGACCGCCTTTGTGGTGCCATTGGACAAGATATCATAGACTGTCTGTTCTCAAGATCCACTCTAGAAGTCATCTCGCATCGAAAACGACCCACTTCGCACACGTTGCGTCCTCTTTTCTTCTTCATGCTGGCCCTCATATATACAAGTGAGCCCCAAATATCCTATTGACGAAGGACGTATCTGATAGCAAGCACAGTCGGCCATTCTTTGGTCATGGTATACCAGATGATATCCCTAAATGTGGCGATCAACTCCTACGATCACGCCCTCCTCACGCTCCTCGTCTCTAACCAGTTCGTGGAGATCAAAGGCAGCGTGTTCAAGAAGTTCGAGAAGGACAACTTGTTCCAAATCACATGTGCGGGTATGAACGTCAATATTCGCATCCGCATGCCCATACTAGTAGAGCTAACATCTACTCAGACATTGTGGAGCGGTTTACACTGGCTCTTATGCTGGTCGTTGTCGCCTTCCGTAACCTCATCGAACTGAGCGGGTCCTCGTTTAACTTCAGCGAGGGCTTCACCCTGCCAAAGAGCTTCGGCTGGTTTTGGGGAAACAGCGTGCTCTGGACCGTATCATACGTAAGTAAAAACACCATCTTTTCTGCTTTCCATATGCACAACGAGGGGCTGACACGCATGTTGTTATTGTTTTTATCGCTTATAGCCAGTCATAACAGTCATGGTATCCGAAATGCTCGTAGACTGGCTCAAACACGCCTTCATAACCAAATTCAACCACATCCGCCCCTCCGTCTACGAACGCTACACAGATGTCCTCTGCCGCGATCTAGCCAGCGCAAGCGGCGTCAGCCGTCGAGGAGCCCGAAAGGTAGGCTTCCCAATTCACTCTATTGTCCCCACATTCATAAACTGAATGCATGCACATAGCACACATACGTAGACCAATCGCCCCTCGTCGCCCGCCGACTCGGCTTCGCCTCCCTCCCACTAGCCGTCCTCGCCATCCTTATAGGCTCACAGACGATCAATCTTTTGCTTTCCATGCACACCGAAGACCTCTCGCCGTGGTCGTGGTCGTGGGACGTCTCGCAGTTCTCGGAGGATGACTGGATAAACTTGGCCAAGTGGGTCGCGCTTGGGACTTTGTTCTGGCTCTGGTGAGCATCAGAATTTTTATTGGGCTCATGGAATGCGGGCTGGATATTGGATGTTGATGATTGGTTTTTTGTTACATGGATAGCTTCGTGGGATTGAAGTTGTTAATGGGCATTCAGCTGCTGAGTTATGCCACGAGACGACGAGCGGGGATGGAGGGACGCGCGGCGGCTGACGTCGTGAACGACTTTGGGCGCGATCCTATTGGGGAAGGCAAGGAAGAGCAGGTCAGCCACTATCCCATTTCTTTCTTTCTCGGCCCGAGGCAAATAGAAACTTAATTGCATCCGCCTGAACAGAAGTACAATCGCGACCTCAAGACGATCCTAGATAACCGGCGGGACGACGCTGAGCCTGTAGCGGAGATTGGTGAACGAGCTCGAGAGGGGAAAGAGAAAGACAAGGATAAGGACAAGGGGGATAAGAAGAAGAGGGTGCCGTTGGAGGATATTACGAGGTATACTATGGTGAAGCGCATTTGGTAGGTTGATGTTGAGAGAGAATGCCATTGTGTTGTGTGTTTGATCTTGGACTCGCTCATGGTGAGATAATACCTTGTGGCACTGGGAGTTTTGCGGTTGTGCTTGTGGGACAAGTGGTGCGTGGTACCATGACTTCCCATTGGCCTTTGACTGATAACAATGTAGATAGGAGGTAACTTGGCGTTCAACTTATGCGTTGCGCTCTGAAAGCAGCGCTATTTGAGACCGCATCCTATTGTCTCGCTTGTGACCGCTGGGACGATCCAAGAAGCCAGCAGAACCTTGGTAGCGAGGACTCATTCCGTTTGAGGGAGGAATTGGAGGAGCAGCAGTCGTGAGATGTGGAGGAAGATGGGAGGCAACCCGACGTTTCTACCTGGGCAAGACTAGCGAACACACCGTCTTTGAAGGAGAATTGGTGGGCCTGATTCTGGGCATCCATCTCGCAAACGTGTATGGCCGATTCCCGAGGATATCGCTTTTCGTAGACAATCAAGCAGCCATTAAGGCGCTGCAGGAACCCAAGGCACGTGCGGGTCACCACCTAGTCGACGCGTTCTACAAGCAGCTTGAGCAACTGCTTCGGAAACGCCCCCGCCTTGCCATCGTCATTCATTGGGTTCCCGGCCACGTAGACGTAGAGGGCAACGAACGCGCGGACGAAGAAGCCAAAGCAGCAGCAATGGGAAGGTCTAGCCAGCCTACCGAACTGCCTGCCGTCCTGCGACGCCCTCTGGCCGCCAGCGCGTCAGCGGTGAAGCAGCACACCCTGACCAAGCTGAAGACGAAAGCGAGAAACCTCTGGAAGAAGTCCCCACGTGCGCGTAGGATGAACCAAATCGACCCCTCATTCCCCGGACCGTCATTCACCAAACTAGTCGACAAACTACCCCGCCAACAAGCCAGCCTCCTCATGCAACTACGAACCGGTCACGTCGCCCTCAATCAGCATCTCCATCGAATTAACCGGTCGCCGACGCCCCGATGCCCATCTTGCAACAACCCGAACAGCCGAGAAAGTGTCGAACACTTCCTGATCCACTGCCCAGCGCATCGCACAGCACGCGCCCCCCTACTCCGTCGACTCTCTCACAGAAACCTCACAACTCGCACCTTGCTGAGCAACCGAAAATACGTCAAAGATCTTATGCATTTCATCCACGCCACGGGCCGCTTTAAAAGTACATTTCCACATCTGCTTCATACGTTCGACGACCCCGAGTAGATAAACTTATATTCATTTGTTCCACGGTCACGACATGCTTCCTTCTATTCTATCCTAACCACCCCTAGTTTCGTACTTAACCCTCATAATCCCCTAGTCCCTCCTGCGCTTCCCACTTCTGAAGATTCTTTTCAGCCTTGAAGGCAACCCCGGTTTCCCCTGTTTGCCCAAGTACGACCAGCCACCTTTCGAACGGACTCGCGCGCGATACACGTACACCGTACCCACATACTTGTAGAGTTTGCCTCGATCCTCATGTACTGCCCTCTAGTA
This sequence comes from Irpex sp. P115-07, assembly GCA_037040455.1. Lineage (NCBI taxonomy): Eukaryota > Fungi > Basidiomycota > Agaricomycetes > Polyporales > Irpicaceae > Irpex > Irpex sp. P115-07. The sequence goes on from JAXQGX010000366.1 coordinate 6,944, forward strand.
TAGTCGCGTCTGACATGGGGCCATGCCCTACAGCGGACGTTAATGGAATCCAAAAAAAAAAAAAAAAAGAGGACTCATTCCGGAACGAACTTACGTTGTCAGCCACTACTCCCCCTCTTGCCTTCACGGACGACAACGTATTATCCCCAGTCCATTTCAAGCGTCGTCAGCTCCATACTCAAAGAAGGTACTTACGGAGCAAGAGAAGGAGCCTCGCCATTAACACTAGTATTTGAACTAAGGTTAAAAGTCAGTCAATCGCTTCGGTTTCTGTTAAATGCTTGCATGGCTGACAAGAACAGAACAGATAAATCAGCAAATAGGAACGACGCAACCGCGACCATACCTTCTTGGAAGAGGTGTCGAGGCACAAGCCCGAGATGGGATGCACCTCGCCCACCGCCCGCCCGCCTCTCCCTGCCAATCACCTGCAGTAAGTCGAGGATCACGCCAATAATTGTTTTGCTGGATATTGCTGACAACACCCAATAATCAGCTTTGATAGACGAGGCGAGAGACGTACTTTGGCTTGGGAAGAGACGCCGAGGTACAAGCCCAAGAGGGATGCACCTCGCCCACCGCCCGCCCGCCTCTTCCCGCTAGTGAGTAAACGCGCTTCATCCCAAGGGTCTGCTAATACAACCCAAATTTCAGTGCTACGAATAGATTGGCCGATGACACACCTTTGTAGGGAGAGATGTCGAAGTGCAAGCACCCCGCCCTCCCCTGCCTAGTATACCTGCACAGCACCGCGGAATGATGAATAGAGGGAAGTCCCGAGATAAATGGCGAATAGACTACTCATCTTTGGCTCGTCGACGCTTTTGTGGACCTACGGGGAACATGAAGGCTATCAGCGTACCGAGGAAGATGACAACAGTGACTACACTTTTGGTGTGAGGCGTCCATGTTTCCCGTTGCCTTACACGGAGCTAATATAAAACAGGCTGTCAACGTTTAAAACTGAGGAGCTGGAAACGTACTTGTATAGGGAGAGACGTCGAAGCGCACGCACTCCGCCCACCAACCCGCCCGCCTCTCCCCTGCCTTATATGCCTGGAAAGAACCGCAACGTCACGAGTAGAGGAGGGAAGTTTTGACATGAACGGCGAATGGACTACTCATCTTCTGGACCTCCAACGTTTTTGGAAACCTACGGGGAATGTGACTATCCGAGCGTCTGAGAAGATGAGAGTGGAGACTGCACCTTGTATGTGAGGTACCACCTATGTGCATTGCCTTCGATGGAGCTGATATGAAGCAGGACGTCAACGCTTGGAACTAAGAAGACGAAGACGGACCTCTATAGGGAGAGACGTCGAAGTGCAAGCACCTCGCCCACCAACCCGCCCGCCTCTCCCCTGCCTAATATGCCTGGAATGAACCGCAACGTCATGAGTAGAGGAGGGAAGTTCTAACATGAACGGCGAATAGGCTACTCATCTTCAGTCTCTTCAGCGTTTTTGGAGTACTACTTGGAACGTGACTATCAGAGCATAGGGAAATTTGAGAGGAGTAACTACACCTTTTATGAGAGAAGATATCGCAAGCCCACCACTTCTCAGTCCCTATGAGAAAAAGAGGTAAGTAGCATAAGATCACTCACCGGACACCTTCACACCTTCACCACGTCTAATTCCAACAGGATGTCAGTATCGTACACGCAGAGGCTAATGACACACCTAGTAGAGAGAGACGTCGAAGTACAGTTTGAATGTACCACGCCCGCCCGCCCGACCCGTCTCTCTCCACGGTATAGTCCACCTACACGCGCCGCAAGCGGCAAGGTTAGACAAGATAAAAACACGATGGCTAACCGGCAATACGGAACGCCTGCGAAACCTCGAAAAAGGCACCTCAATAGCTACTATTTACATCGAGAGGCTGACAACTTACTGATGTAGGGAGAGACGTCGAAGTGCTTGCACTCCGCCCGCCTACCCGCCCGCCTCTCTCCTGCCTGGTAAACCTAGAAAAGCCCACAACGTCATGAGTGAAGGAGGGTAGTCTGTATTTTAGAACGAATATGCTACTCATCTTCAGTCCCTTCGACGTGTTTGGGGCCCTGCTGGGAACGTGACCATCAGAGGCTCGGGGAATATGAGAGGGGCGACTACACCTTTTATGGAGAAGCCACCGCAAGCACCGGCACTCACTTGTGCCTACGAGACAAAGAGGTAAGTAAAACAAGATCACTCACCGAGAACCTCCACGCCTACACCACGTCTAACGTTAACAGGATGTCAGCACCGTATACATGGAGGCTTACGACGCACCTAGTAGAGAGAGACGTCGAGTACAGCTTGAATGTACTCCGCCCACCCGCCCGACCCGTCTCTCCCCAGTCTAGTACACCTAAACACGGAGAGAATGCGATGGCTCACCGGCAATACGGAACATCTTCGACGCATCTGCATCGAGAGCCTGACGCATTATCCGTGTAGGGAGGAACGTCGAAGGATGACATATCACCGCTACCACGTCTGCTCTCCCCTTCCTAGTAGACCTGTACAGGACCGAGAAACTATGAACAGAGGTATGGCTCACTCAGCTTAGAGATGTTTGAACTACTCATCTTTTCATCTGTAGGTGCGTGCGCGCAGTGGCCTGGATCGCCTGACTGAACGTGACTACCAATACAGTGAAGGATAAGAGAGTGACCACACCTTCGCCCAAGGACTCGACCTCTCTCGATACAACTAGGTTGCGTTCTACGATAGAGACAGTCAGACCAGATGAACCATTCATGACCACGTACCAAGGTTAGAGTAGGAAAGAAAGGGTGGAGTAGAAGAAGGGGGAGGTGGTGGAAGGAGAAAGAGAAGTGAGGACGAGAAGGAGAGGGGCGGGCGAGTACTTATGCTCTTGGTTGAACGAGGCTGACCTGTCATCCCAGAGAAGTTCAACATGGCTGACTGTGGTTGACAATGATCGAACGGCTCTCATTGGCTAAGGTTGCTGCTTCCTAGTGGCCCACGCCACACCAGCCTAACATTTTCTATGGTACAGACGGCTTTGCTAGGGCTGGCTTACTTGCTCGCTCATGGACCGCGAAAGTAGCTGACACGGCGGCTGGCTCTTACTCCAGTACTCGTGATTCCGACGACCTGGCTGTAGCCTTCGCAAGGAGAATAGTGTGAATGGAGTCTATTCTGCGCACTATTTGCAGTGTCACATCAAAATCGATTCAACAGGTACTCTACGTTGACATAGCAGAACAGAAACTTGAACCCAGGTTGAGGCTGATCGCAAGCACATGCCCAGTCTACTTCGCCTATTGGTACGCAGGGTCTTGTTGCGTTCGAGGTACCCTCCGAGCTATCACAAAAGCCAAGATCAATGTGGGGAGGTAGAGCAGTAACGGACGTGCCTTTGGGTAGAGGGGAGACCTGCATGTTGTGACAGTGGAAAGTATGAAGAACAACATCAGCACTGAGGAACGAGGCGGCGGAGAACATACCACTTTGTACCGAAGGAGAGACGTGGAAGAAACCCCGTGAGGGGCTCCTTCCCCCACCAGCCCACCCGCCTCTCCCAACCAGACATGTAACACCCACCTGTGAAGCAGGGAAATTAGCATGTTGAGGTCCGATATCTGAGGTAGATGGTAGACACTCACCTATGTACAGTGGAGGGAACTCAGTGAGCGGGGAAACCAGGTAGAGAACAATGATAAGAGGAAGAGAAGTGAGGATAAGAAGGCCAGATAAAGACCAGGTATTTATGCGTTCGGTTCGACTGTGCTGACCCACGGACCCAAAGTGGAAGGAAGAAGTTGAACATGGCTGATCTCGATCATCGAGCGACTCGAGCTCTGATTGGCTGGATTCTCGCGACTGCGAGTAGACTTGTTAACCGGCCGTTATATATCTCACAACGCGGAACAGAGTAACAAGGGGTGTTCCTATCGACTCCGAAGCATCTTAAAACCAACTGGGATGAATATGTCCGATTAAAATAACATATTCTGGCGCGGGATGAGGTAGAGAAACACTAGGACTCCAACGGGTTAGCTGACGTTGGACTACCAATATTCCACGTTTCACTAGTTATATCAACTTGATGACAGTATGAGTTGGTAGTATATGTATACTTCACTACACTGTATATCATATTTTATACCACTGTCCATCTGAACTTCTGTGGGAGATACTTCGAAATGCAGGAAGTATTCAACCTGAGGCCGCTGGGCACAGCATCGATCGAATACATGTATCCGTATATATAAATATATAGTAGTAGCCGACTCTATCATTCTATAAGGCTCATCAAAGACATAGTTAGTGATGGTCACGCCGCACGGCAAAGAACGGGCTGCCAACTTCCTGGTGAGACATGGCGGAGCTCTAACAGGATAAGTCGGTCGAAGGGGACGTTGGGAAGCCACCAATCGCGACTACTTTGGTCGGTCGACTGTTTATTGTTCATATCCTAGCACCACTATTCATCAGAAAACATTCACGAGATAGAAGACCAGAGTATCTAACGCTTACCTCGCGGAATTCCTTGATGAGTCTTGCGACATGGAACGCCAACAGAGCCTTTGTGATGGGCGGTCTGTCGGTTGTATGTCCGTACACATGCATGTGCTTCATCCACTTGTCATAGCCTGGCCACTAGAGGAACGAAACGCGCAATATAGCCGTAAGCTTCACAGTTTTGAACGCGTCAATCTGACAAACAACCTACACAAACGCGTATAGCTATCTTCATGGCTGACTCCGACAGTACGACCGGCTTGGAGGCGTCGGCTAAGCCAGCAAAGTTCGATGCCAAGGCATCCACGAGACGTATACCGAAATGACCACGGTCGAAAAACTGCACAGGTGGGGCGGATTGAAAAACGGTATCGGTTCGGTAAACTCGTTGTGGAACGACCCATCCTGGAACCGTGATACGACCGGTGTAGTCCATGAAAGTGTGAAACTCCTAACATGTCTGAAGTCAGCTGTGTCATGTTTGCCAACTGTATTCAACGAGACAATTACCGCCATGTAAGGAAGAAAGGGCGTACGAATGAAGGATGGGAGTATGGGATCCCTCGACCCAACGCCTTTTAAACGTATGGCCTGCCCCATTTTCCAGCGACAGTAAGCGTCGGTGCTTAGCGTTGGAATGGTAGGCACGCTCTTTCCCGTTGCCTGTCTTGTTTACATGTCGTACTTGATCCAAACCACAAAGAGGGCTATGCTCGAGTCGCCATTAGTGCAGAACGTATCCAAGATATCGCAGCACTGAGTGTCCCTGGATGATATTCGGGTAGAACAGACCCGAACACAGCGGGAACCAAACAATATTCTCGTGGTAAGGATTGTTTTGCCCGACCGTTTTGTTTGTCCAACGCTGCAAGAAATTGTAAAGTCTGTAGAGATCTTGAGATCCTAATCCCTATGCATAGGACCTGCCAACTTGTTACTCACCGCAGATTGAGAAGGAGCTGCTCATAGATAATCGTAGAATAGTTGGCTCCTGCTGTTCCATAAGGTGATACAAAATGTAGCATATTTTTGTCGATCCAAACTTCGCCCTTGTTCTAGGGGGTTTGACCTAAATGATTGCCATCGCGTTTGACAGACACGTCATGAGGACAAGACTGGAAAAAGGAACCCGTGATCGTGATTGAAACGACTGAACGACATGCATGATTCGGTGCTGTTTAGCTTGCGACCGGGGGCGTGCACTGGTGGATTATGGTTTAACGATGAATGCTGACCTGCGCTGTTAAGCGGGATATTCTGCATCTAGTCTGGCCATGGCTTTAGCAGTCATAACGCGCATAATTGACACGGTAAAAGACCTTATTTTATATTGTGAAACATTGCGCGCGTACTTCGGGAAAAGGTCAGATCTACCTGCATAGGACCTCAGTGCAGACGTTGTTGTAGTTGAGCGTTGAAAGAGCTACAAAGAGATGCACGGTTCCTGATGGAAGTGTTACCCCGTCTTATGCGGATCACTGTTTTCTGGTCGGATCATGAATTCATTGCCGGATATGGATTTCGGAGTTGAATGTAGCGGCAACACCCGGTGGCTGCAAATGCGACTTTACCTTGACTGGCGGTTGTGCTCTGTTCACCGCGGACATAACGACGAGTTTACCACTGCATAGCTCCTGGGTGTATCTGGTAGGCAAGTCTACTCTCTGGCTCTCCCATGATAGACATAAACTGACACCAGTTTTCATAGGAGCCCACAGGTCACGACTTTGCGAGGGATGTCTGCTGTTCTTGCTTCTTTACAACGCAGATTGTCCAAGTTACCCGTGTCAATATCAGCACAATGTATCACACGGAACTACTCAACTCCTCCGTCTAATCTGGTGTTGCCTCCGCACTCGGAATGGCGTTCCGTGTTCAGTCCCATGGGCGTTGCACTACGTGACAGAGTGTCAGTGGCCAACCCTGACACAGCAAGAATGATAGCAGAGTCGTTCTTGGAAGGAGATAGCATAGCTGCAGGTTCTGACAAAATAGTTATTGAGGCATTTCCTGGTGAGTGTTACTCCAGTAAAGGCCATGTCCCTCGTTCATTGTGTTAGCTCTCCCTTAGGTCCCGGAGCGCTATCCAGAGCATTACTCGAACTTGGCCCATCTCGTATACGAAAATTGATTATACTTGAAGACTCAGAGCAGTATCTGCAATATCTATATGTACGTTCTATTCTATCTCTTGTAGAGTCCAGTGACTAATTGCATCGCAGCCTTTGGAGAAATTAGACCCACGTGTAAAGGTTATACCTTTGACTGGGTATAGCTGGGACACGTATTCGCACCTCGAGGAGAAAGGTATCTTGGACGAGGTTGAAACCGTCCCTTGGGAGAACGGTGGTACGTCGGTGTACAACTATCCTCACACATCGCTTATATACCTCGACTACAGTTCACCCCCAGTTACACTTCATTACTCACATACCGCACACCATCATCGGAGAGCAACTTGTCGCTCAGTTTTTCCGCAACATTCCCGACCGTACATGGCTCTTCAAGTATGGCCGCGTGCCTATGGGTTTTATTATGGGCAAGTGGATTTGGGATGTGGGTTGCTTTTGTTCCGCCACACATTGATGCCGCTAACCGTATGTCATTATTAGCGAGTAGATGCCCCTCCTGGGTCAAGCACTGCCCGCTGCAAAGTTAGCGTAGTTGCAGAGGCTACAGCTGAAAAGGCTCTTTCTCTCTCGCCAAATAGGCTTCTTCCGTACGATGATCACTTCCACCCAAGAACACGTACTGCCCAATCGTTCCGTCCTGAGTCGAGGCGTCTAGGACACCCGCTGGTATCAGCGAATGTCATACCATATGAGAAACAAGTAAGCGTCTCCGGTACTCATAGGCGATCCAGTACTCAGCATACGTGTGTGTTAGATCATCACGTCAGGCCTCCTTGACCAATGGGACTACTGCCTTCGCCGACTCTTCGTCCGTAAAAGCACGCCACTGAAAACTGCCATTTCGTAAGTCTATACTTAGTCAAATGTACACTCCACTGATAAACGTACTTTCAGGACTCTTGGACCGGGCGCTGAGACGCTTTTAAAGGTTTTGACGGATAAGTCGCTGCCTCCAGAGCAACAAGTGGACATATCGACCCAGGTGAGGAAATTGAATGTCTCCGACTGGGCCTTGATTATCCGCGCCTTCCACAACTGGCCATTTGCACCTGAAGTAAGTTATCAGTTCTCCGCAGAGTCCATCACCGAGGCTCATATTGTCATCACAGACGCTTTCATTACACGAAGCCTTTACATCCCAGGATAAAGTGCGCTGATGAAGTAGCACCGTCGTTATCCTGATGCTCTCGGTTTATCTAGGACAATACGATAATTTTGCGAGTAATAATAATACTAGGAGTGCGATTATCCCGAGCATTCCTTCCAGTGTTTAGCGCGCAGGCGTCATTCTGAGGTGGGTACTCACCCTCTGCCTCTCGTACTAATGAAACACGCTAGTGAGACCTTTGTATGGAACTCGCGACAATGACCCACTCCACGCGCAGCTACTCATTACACCGCAGAAAAGCGGGGACTGCATTTAACCCGACATAGGTCACTCACTCCCGACGGAACCTTATACGGCCTTGTCGCTGTGACACTAAGCTCCTTGGCTCGCTTGTGACATCGGTACCGACTGCGCGCGACCCAAGTACACATCCAAGGCAGACTGCGCGTCAGGCGTCCCCGGGACATGATTGTGGCCACGTATACATGCGCTGTCATCCAAAGACAGAATCGACCATTTCCGGACGCCCAGGGGGATTCTTCTTGCTCGCTGTTCCACGTGAATCATTGTCGGCGAATATCAATCACTGATGGTGACGCTCCTTCCTGTGCGGGGGATGTGGGGAAGGATAATCTGGACAGGATCGCAGTTGCAGCTCAAAGTGCGCATCAGCTATGCGCGGGTCTGTCGCTGCTGCGCTGGCTGTGCGTATTACTACGTATGGACAGGACTGATATATTGGTATCTTATAGGTCGCTTGTAAAGGTCACCTAGGCCAGTCTGGACATGAGGAACTTCCTTCCAAGCTACTCGAGTGATCGCAGGCCGACGTTGGAAATCAATCCTCATTCGGGGTGATCCCTCAACAGTTCGCTGTAGCGAGCACTTGATAGCGTCAGCAACTGGGCATACCTATGAGTTGATATGCCATCTTACGAAGTTGTGCTGGTCGGTCGAGTGGTTACAGACCGATGGTAGGTGCCT
>JAXQGX010000367.1:0-16190 GCA_037040455.1 Irpex sp. P115-07
ACATGACCCAGTTCAACCCAGTCCTGTTCATCGCCATCAATAACCGTCGCGCAACTTCCACCACTCCCACCACGACGCCCCCACCAAGAAAATCAAAGAACACTCACAGCAGTTCCAGGTCAATTCCCGCTAATCCATCTTTATGCGCATCCTTCATAACTTGTCCTTGTTACGCATCCGTCAACAACAGGGGCGGAAAGCTCTGCAGTCGTGAGGGAAGTGGGGAAAGCAGCGAACCACCGCGAGCGGATCACCCACCCACACGTAGATATACCTGGGGGACCGGCAAGTAAGGGTCGACTCCAATGCTTCTTTCTACTCACGCACGTCGGAATGAAGCGATATCGGCTCGGCTCGCGGCTGACGGCTCGACTACGGAGATGTCTTCGAACCTGGATTCGTCGGGTCTCATATGTAGACCGCATAGAATCGGAACAAGTATATGACTTGCGATCTGTAACAGTGTATGAATGGAGTAAGATGATTCGGTAAATGGAATAGCAAAAGCATTTCACTTTGCTTTCCGAGTCCCCAGATTGCGTGTAGAGAGCCACGAGGGGCATATGGAAACCGTCTACACACACCCTCTGATAGATATTCTGATAGAGTGAGTAATGGATGATGTTCAGGGATGACTGTGGAAAGTAAGCTAAGTATGCTGTAAGATCACGAACTTAAAGAGGCAGTTTTGGCATTGAGCGCAAGGTTTATGGCCAGGGCCATCTATTTGGCACTGCTCTTAGGTCAGCAAATTCCGTGACTTCCTAGCTGCTGTTGCTAGCTATACACACGCTCCCTTAAATTCTATTGCAAGCGTACTTGCCATACGAAGAGAGCATGCGCGAGTGGCTCATCGAATTGCGAATCTACGAGGGTAAGCAATAAGTAAGCGGAGATGACTTCGCAAGTGGGCGTCCGGAGGCTCACCGATCATTCCAATTATACTCATTACTACGGGTTCGACACCGAGCGCATCTGCAATGCATGGATGGCGGCGGAATCATAGCCGATGACGGCTAAGTACTGGCTCTGCGAGATGTCCGGGCTCGGCCACTGGTAGAAGAGCCGCGGAGCCGTAGTCGGATTCATGGAATTATAGTGCGATCCCCGATATAGCAACTATATTCGTTGCTCACTGTTGATGACGTTTGCCTCCTGATAGTCTGAGGTTGTGCAATTCCCATTGTCTGACCAGACAGTTATTTTTTCAGTGACACAGCTTTCAAGGAGAAACAACGCACCGCATCTCCGCGTTCCCTCACGCTCACTGGGCAAGTCGTTCATGACCAACCGTGCATGCAGGATAGCAAAGTAATCCCAGCCGACGACAGCTACTGATACTGTGAGATAGGCGGACTGGTGGTGTTCAAGGGAGGCGTGGTCGGGTCCGATGTAGGACCTATTGTATATTCGCCGCCACTACTCGAAGATGATCGCTTTCAGTAAGTTAAACATTTCTCAATCTCATCTAAACAATTGCTTCGTCAATGATATAGCTTTTAACAAGTGAAAGTGTGACGTACCGTACCTCTGCGTTCCCTCACGCTTACTTGGAGAAATCACTCACTCACGACCGTGTATATTTGGATAGCGCAGAAGCCGCAGCCGATGATAGCTACTTGAGCTGCGAGATGGACGGGCTCCGTCGACGGAGGCGTAATCGGCACCGCGAAATATACGATTGCCTGCTTCGCCGCCAATGTTGAAGACGGTCGGCTGTATTTTTGCTTTCTATACATACACTCATATAGGTCTGTACATTTTAGATTCAACTTTCTACCTGCGCAACTTTTCAATTAGCATTCCCCCTTAACAAGCCTCGAAAACCATTCCGCACCTCTACATTTCAACTTCGTGTTCACGCCAACTTGAACAAATCGCTCATCACGCCCATAGCAGTGACAGCAGCCCCCGCCCCAGCTCCCTGCACGATGAGCGGTCGCGGGCTGTACCGTTCCGTATGGAACATAATAATATTGTCCGACCCACCCAGGGACGTCGCGAACGGATGGGACGTCGGATACCTATTCACACTCAACGTAAGCAAACGCACATACACCCACTACTCTCAAGACGTACTTTTCAAGATCAGCCCTAACAACACCCCCCTGCACATCCACAACCCCCACAAACCTCAACACCATGCCCTCCTTCCTGGCACTCTCCCTCATCTCGTCGAACTCCTTATCAAACTCCCCTAAACGGTCGACGAAGTCCGAGCCGGAGGAGATGGATGCGAGGGCGGAGGGGACGAGGGAGCGTGTGGATACGGATGCGTAGCCTGAGGGGAGGGAGGAGGACAGGGAGGGGATGGAGCGCGCTAGGATGGCGAGTTTGCGGGCTACGTCTGCGCCGTTTAGGTCGTCTGCTGGGTGGGGTTCCTAGGTGCGCATAGTGTGAGTGAGTTGATAGAAGGGGGAGGGGGAGGGTGGGTGGTACGCACTGTGTAGCCTTTCTCGCGTGCGACGCGCACGACAGAGGAGAATGCTGGTCCACCTGGGCTCGCAGTAGAGAACTCATTGAAGATATAACTCATAGTCCCCGAGAACACGCCCTCGATCTTCTTAATCTACCTCACCCCATCAGCATCTTCACACACACCCCTCTCACACAACAAGCACGTACCTTATCCCCCGAAGCGACCATATCCTTCAAAGTCTGCACAACCGGCAACCCAGCACCCACAGTACTCTCATTCAACCACCTCGCCCCACCCTCCCTACTCGCCTCAAGAATCGCATCATACAACCCTTGGTCACCCGAGAACCCCTTCTTATTCGGCGTCACAACATGCACACCTCTCTTCAAGAACTCCGGGTAGAGCTCCGCGACGTCCTGCGACGCGGTGTTGTCGACGAGGACCGCGCGGTCGAGGGTTGCTAGCTTTTCTGCTACGGCTAGTAAGTCCACCTTCTCGGTGGACGACTGGACGAGTGAGGACCATGTTGAAGGTGTGATGTCGAGGCCTGAAGGTGCGAAGACGGATTTGGAGGAGGTGGAGAGGGAGACGAGGGAGAAGGGGGATGGGGACGGGAGGGAGAGTAGCTGGGAGATCAGTTCTGATCCGACGAGGCCGGTGCCTACGATGGCTACTGAGAGTGGTGCTTTGGATTTTTGTGGCGACATAGTCGTACGCGTTGATGTCGAGTAAGTGGGACTTTGAGAGAAGGAACGAGGGGAACAACGATGGATAGTGAGCTGCACGTCCGTGAGACTGGGTGCAACTTTTCGTCGAGTCAGGAATCGAAATCGCAATACGAGGCTCATTTCGACGATAGACGCTTGGGAAATCAGTGAGTGCGGGTGAGACATAGGAAGATCTAAGCGCTGTGGCCAATGCGAAAGAACGCGAACCGTTCCCGCGGGATGGTCAAGACTCGAAGGGCAGTGGGAAAGAACTACAAGGCATACGTGAGATTGAACATGGCCAGGTTGAATGCTCGAGCCAAATGCGTGGAACTTGCAAAACTTAGTCTTGTACTCGTTTTCGAGATACTGAGACCGAGGGCGAGCTTCGACAATTGCGCTATGTAAAGTGAGGAAAACAGTAATACAGTAGTATTATAGGAATGCGAGATAATACATAAATAGTACAACAACCCGAGAGAAAGAAATCTAAACCTCCTGCGACTCCTTCTTGCCCTTCTGCGTCTTGCTGGGCAGGAGCTACGAGGAAACAAATGTTAGAAGACAAGTTTCGGACCAAAATGAAATGAACACATACTGCAGCGTCGATGTGTGGTACGACACCACCCTGTGAGATGACAACGTCGCCGAGGAGCTTGTTCAACCTTAAGTTTCAAGGTCAGTTGTTGAATGCATGAAGGGCGAATGTGGGGTGTACTCACTCCTCATCGTTTCGGATGGCGAGTTGCAAGTGACGAGGGACAATACGCTGCTTCTTGTTGTCACGAGCGGCGTTACCAGCAAGCTCGAGGATCTCAGCAGCCAAGTATTCGAGGACGGCTGCGAGGTAAACTAAAAGCACAGAACACGCTAAGTATTTTATATGCAGGAAACAGTAGAGAATAGCTTACCTGGTGCACCGGCACCGACACGCTGAGCGTAGTTGCCCCTCTTGAGGAGACGGTGGACACGACCGACAGGGAACTGAAGACCGGCCTTGGCGGAACGAGACTGGGACTTGCCCGAAGCCTCACCAGAAGTAGCCTTTCCAGACTTGGACTTGCCGCTGCCCTTTCCAGACATTGTTATCGAGTACTAAAAGGTGGTGGTGAAGAGTTGAGGAACGGCGAAGGGCGGATGGTGGCTGCGACGGAGAGCAAAGGTTGCTGGCTTATATACCCTCGCGCGCCAAACACACGCGTCAAGTCACGCGACTCTGTTTATTCGCAATCAACGCGGGTCACGTGCACACGCGTCGACCAAACAAAGCCGCATTGGGCGCGCGTCTGTATAAATACCCGTCTGCCTTCGCGAGCTTCTCCCACCACACACGTCTCTGTCTCTCTCGCCCACCACCACCTCCTTCGACTTTTACCCTCTTCACTACCACCAACACTTCTTTACTTTCAATGGCACCTAAACCCGCTTCGACTGCTGGCAAGGCCCCCGCCTCTACTGCCTCCAAGGCTCCGGCTAAGACTACCGAGTCAAAGGCGGCGAAGAAGACTTCGAAGCCTGCGGCCTCTGGTGCTGACGGCGACAAGAAGAAGAGGCGCAAGACTCGCAAGGAGACCTACTCTTCTTACATCTACAAGGGTAAGCTACTTGCCTCAACTTAACTAGTTGAACTTGAACTCACGCGACGCAAAGTCCTCAAGCAGGTCCACCCTGATACTGGTATCTCCAACAAGGCGATGGCCATCCTTAACTCTTTCGTCAACGATATCTTTGAGCGTATCGCCACCGAGGCTTCCAGTACGCGTTTCTTCTCTCCTCGCCAGCGAACTTTAAAACTGACGTGAACTCGCGTCTGCAGAGCTCGCTTCTTACTCCAAGAAGTCCACCATCTCATCACGAGAGATCCAGACGGCCGTGCGCCTCATCCTCCCCGGTGAGCTCGCCAAGCACGCCATCTCAGAAGGCACCAAGTCGGTGACCAAGGTCAGCACCCTTCTTTCTGGCCTCTCGTTTCTGTTTACTCATCTGGGGCGTTCCACTTGCAGTTCTCGAGCGCAGGAGCAAAGTAAACGCCTCTATTCTCTTGGGTTCCTGTTGTTCTGTTGTATTGTATCCTGTACTGTCTATTTATAATTTCATACTAGTTGGCGTTCCATTCTATATTTTTTCTTGTGAGTGTTCAACGTTCAAGTCGTACGGTGTACCCCAGGTATTGTTTGTAAGAGAAGCGGAGCGCGCTCTCCTGAGAGTTTCCTGTGTGGCTAGCACAACATTGACGTTGTCACGGAGAACTCTGAGCTTACATCTAACAGTTGTGGCCGTCCCGTTTCTCCTGAACGAGAGACTATGCATAGGGCCACAACCCGAGAACCGCACGCACGCGGCACACGACTCACGAACGTACTTGACGTACAAATCCATAACCGAAAAAAATGGTGCATTACGCTACAATACAAGATATCGACGTGTATCCCACCACCGCACTGTACCAAGCTAGCTCTTAACATTCCAGAAGAAACACCTCCAAACCCCACCGTTCCTTCTCCCTTCTCAAAGCCCGCACGAACGCACGTACACGGCGACCAGCCCGTGGCTACCCGTCTACCATGACCCAAAAGCCACAGCAAGCTTCCACTCCCCTCACAGTCACCACCAAACAATCACTCCCCCTTCCCCTCAACAACACCCGCAACAACACCCCCAACCCACCCCTCAAACCCCTCCACATCAAGTCTCCCCTCCTCATCAAAGAAAGCATCAAACCCCCTCGACACAACGGCCCGGCCCTTGCCGAGGAGGGACTTGCCACCGGCGGTGGAGCGCACGTAGGAGAGGGTTAGTTTGTATTGTGGTACTGAGGCTGAGGTGGAAGGGGAGGTTGAAGGGGAGGTGGAGGAGGAGGGGGAGGGGGATGGGGAAGAGGTGGTGGAGGCTATTGTTAGGCGTTCTGTTACTATCTGTTGCAGGGAGGGGTTAGTGGTTTAGTGAGAGGAGGGGATGGGGGAAGGGAGGGAGAAGGACGTACTCGCTTATCGAGCGTTTTGCGTTTGCCTACGAATACGGTGTCGCCTTCTACGAAGTACGAGTATAGCGTCTGGACCACTGTTAGGAGGATGTATCTGAAAGTGGAGTTGCGTGTAAGTAAATGAAAGAGGTTGAGGTAGGCGGGATATCTTTAGCGCAAGGTTCGCTTGGCCTCAGTTCAATACAGTACAAGGCACGCAACAGTGATGAGCACATGAGCGTGGCCATGACGCGATAGCACCCACACCCACGGCCAAGCGTCCGCGTCAAGGACTAGTTGAGAGTCGAGAGTTGGGAATTTAAGAGTCGGGAGTTGGGAGTCGGGAGTTGGGAGTCGAAAGTTGGGAAGAGCAAAACTCACAAGATGAGGCCCGCCCAAACGACGGGTTTACTCTTTTCAAAGTCGACTTTGTAGCCATAGAAGCCCGTGCCGGCGGCGACGAACACGCTGGCCCAGCCGAGTGCGAGACGGACGTCGGTGTGCGTGTATATTTGGTTGAAGAGGTCTGGGCGGGAGAGGAACTGTCGAAGGGTCGTTAGTATGTGGTGTTATCGTGAGATTGTTAGATGGACGAGGAGTATGTACGAGAAGCAGGATTGGGTAGGGTGAAAGCAAGAAGGGATAAGGCCAGAGTAAACACGAAACAGAACAGAACTCACGCGCTTCAGAGCGTCGTCGCACGCATGCTTCATATCCGTCACACTCGCATTGTTCACCTTCACCTCCTCCCTCTGCACATCCACACTCGGCGTCTTCAACAGCCCCACCACGCTGCTCGTCGTCGTCGTCGAATTCTCATTTTGGTCTATCGAGTTGGTTGGTTCGGGCGCACTCGAACTCGAACCATTGGCCTGTTTCCTTCCGCGTGTCGACATCGTTATCGAGAGCAAAAATGAAGGTGTGAAGTAGGTATAGATGTCACGGATATCGTAGGGGTCGTTTGATCCAGGTCCAGGAGGAAGGTAGGTAAGCGAGAGGGGCGAGGGAGATGAGTGGGATGGGAGAGAGCGTAGTGTGACTGCCAGGGAGGCCGTAAAGCCAGGAGCAGGAACCGGAAACGTGGCCAAAGTTGCGGTTCGGCTTGGCCTTGATGACCGGTTCATCAACACGCGCTGGGTGTTCCATCAGACGAGCACCTAAGCGAACCGATCCCCGTAGTGACGAATTTGTGCTGACTCACGCGTCTAGGGCCAGCGTCGTACGATCGAGTTGACAGTTTGTGTGGGGAACGACAAAAGGGCGCACGTATAAATCTCGTGGAACGCGACATCGACGCCACGACACACGGCCTCCCCACCCTCACGACCGAAAACGACAAGTATGGGTGCGTCGAACGGCTCAGCTGCGAAGGCGGGCAAGTCCGCGAAAAAGAGCAGCAGCTCGTCTTTCACGAAATGGGTCAAGGCTCTCATTGCCTTTGCCGTGCTCTACGTCACATGCAAGTTCTTGGACTCTATCAAAGTACGTTCTCTTTGCTCTGCTTATAGTTTACAACTATTAACCAATTTCACGATACAGGAACGGTGGTATGTCTTCGACCCCAAAGAACTACACGAACTCGCCCAAGCAGCCATCGCCGCCGCCCCCGAGCCGGACGACACCTCCTTCATGGTCTCCTACATAATCCGCAACCTCACATCCACCTACCCCTCCACGCAAATCGCCATCAACACCAACGAGTCCGAATGGGTCTTCAACAACGCAGGAGGTGCTATGGGCGCCATGGTCATCATCCACGCCTCCATCACCGAGTATCTCATCGTCTTTGGCACGCCGATAGGCACGGAGGGACATACGGGTATACATACTGCGGATGATTACTTTAATATTCTTGTGGGCGAACAGTGGGCTTTTGACCCGCCGAATTTGAAGATGGAGAGGTACCCTGCGGGGAGCGTGCATCATCTCCCGAGGGGGCATTTGAAGCAGTATAAGATGCACGAGGGGTGCTTTGCGTTGGAGTACGCGAGAGGTGCGTGGACGGTTCTTCTCATACCTTTCTGTGATAACAACTGATTGCGAACGTGTTGTGTTGTAGGATGGATCCCGCTGATGTTGCCGTTTGGCCTCGCGGATATGCTCACGTCTACGCTTGACTACATATCGTTTGGGAATACCGCGTGGATTACTGCGCGCGAGATGGGGAGGAACTTGCTTATTGGGAAAATATAGACCATGCTCGCCTAGCGAGTTTAATTTGCCTCTCCTCGAACCTACCTCTGTGTGAAGATGTTTTCGAGACTTGTATATGACCGCGGACGGTGAGTGCTTATGACCTATCTCTGAATGTTTCAAAGCCCAGCAAGTGATCGCCGAATGCTGCGAAAACACACATCGTCATGGCACATGAATTTGACGACAGCCCACCGTCGAACTCAAAGGCATTCTCAGATATACGGCGCACCCCCGGGCCCCAAGCCTTATAGTATATCCTGCTAAGTCTCGATGACACGTCCATGATCAATTCAACAGCCAGCGATGGATATCGCGCAGCACGATGTACGTACGAATGCATTGGGATCGTAACGGGCTCCCTGACCGTATGGCCTTGTCATGCAGATCTCATACTACTTACGGCGGTGGCAATAGCTGTATAGGATCACGGCCGAGACGTACGACACGACGGCGTACATGTACCCCTCTACCAGTCAGTGCTCATTGAATTGGCTGTATCTACGCAGGTGGATGCCGCTGCACCACACTGTGAGTTTTAGTCTTAATGCGCTAACTGCCACACGAGCTACTCTGATAAGACATATATTTGTCGTTGTCATATAGGGAATGAACTGGCAGGTGCTCCTGTCTTCCACTGGCTATTGCTAACCGCCGCGTACGAAGACATATGCACGACGATGACGGCGCCGCGGCAGACCTCTTCACGCATCTCATGGATGCAAGTGTCTTCGCCGTCAAAGATGGTCATATTCGAAACATTTTAAACGGTAAGCATGTTGTCTCTGCACTGTTTCGACTATTCGAAGAAAACATACTCGAGCTCCAAAGAGCTGCTGCCAGAAACACCTACAAGCCGTCAAAGAGCTTGGGTAAGGCCATTGGAATTCTCAACCCTCAACCAAAGTGTTCCATCAGATGAACGCCTGTGCGAACCGATCTTCACAGAGCGATCTTGAGGCACGAATATTTGTAAGTAATTTATTTCGTCTGCCCGAGGAGGTTACGCAGCCTTGGCCATTACTCATGTGTGCTGATTCACGCGTAACGGTCTTCAGAACCAGTGTCGTACCACTCGGGATCGACTCACAATATGTGCGGAAAGAATTCGAATTTATAGGACGACGCGCATATAAATATCATGGACAACACAATATACGGCTTCTGAATCCCCACGTCCAAAAAAATGGGTGCGTCGAAAACGAACGGCCCTACCGTGGTGGTCTCAAGGAAGAGCAGCGGCTCGCCTCTCGCGAGATGGTCCAAGGCACTCATTGCGTTTGCTGTTCTCTACGTCACATGCAGTTTCCTGGACTCCATCAAGGTATGTCCTCCTTGTCCCACCCATACTCACCATTTAATTGATCATATTCCACGATACAGGACCGGTGGTACGTCTTCGACCCCGAAGAGCTCCACGAGCTCGCCCAAGCAGCCATCGCCGCCGCCCCCTCACCCTCCGACACCTCCTCCATGGTCTCCTACATAATCCGCAACATCACCTCCACCTACCCCTCCACCCGCATCGCCATCAACACCAACGAGTCCGAATGGGTCTTCAACAACGCCGGAGGAGCTATGGGCGCCATGGTCATCATCCACGCCTCCATCACCGAGTACCTCATCGTGTTCGGTTCGCCGTTGGGTACGGAGGGACACTCGGGTATACATACTGCGGATGATTATTTTAATATTCTGGTGGGCGAGCAGTGGGCGTTCGACCCGCCGAATTTGAAGATGGAGAGGTATCCTGCTGGGAGTGTGCATCATCTTCCAAGGGGGCGTGTTAAGCAGTACAAGACGCACACGGGATGTTTTGCGTTGGAATATGCCAGAGGTGCGTGCTTTTTGTGCTACGGCCCTAGACGGACTTGTACGTGTGGTACTCTGAAACTGACTGACTGCGTGTTTAGGATGGATACCGCCGATGCTGCCCTTCGGCTTCATGGATACGCTGACGTCGACGTTGGACTACAAGTCGTTCGGTAACACCGTGCGCATTACCGCGCGCGAGATGTTCAGGAACTTGCTTATTGGAAAAATATAGACCGCGTTCGCCTGGCGAGTTTGAATATATACGATGATTACTCATGGCAGATGGACTTGACTACAGCGCACCGTTAAACGTTTGGAGTCCTCTCACGTTAGTATGAGGTACTACTCCAGAGACAGAAGTTCACGAGCCTACTCTAACACATTAACTGGGCATCTTCACAGAACTCACGTGTTAACCCTCACAGGTATATGACACGTACCCCCCTCAACGTATCCGATCATGAAAAACGGTGTATGAGCCAGGTAGGTTCATAAGGGCCCCAGACATTACGCAGTTATGCCGGTATATTGGCTGAGCGTTAAACGTTCAACATGGGAGTGTTGGTGATCAGCTTCTGAGTGTGAGTGTTCACGACAGCGTTTCATTGATGTACTGTAACTAATTCCTCCGTAGGCACCTCTCATTATGGCCTGTCATCCACTGCCAGTGGCACATGCCACACACTGATACACGCGACTCAACTCATGTCGCAACTGAATACCACCACGATTATTGTCCCACCATGTCATCAGCGCCCAGTATACTTTGTCATGATATCGGTGACCGAGGTACAAAACCTTGCTCGACCGACACACATTCATGATCAACATTGCATGAGACGCGCGCGGAGGACAGTACACATCATGTTTGTGTCCATGTTCCTGATGTCTCTCAACAGCTGATGATGTCGATTCATGATCACTTCGGTACCGGTGCTTGTTCAACGTTCAATAATGTCAACGCAGAATTAGCGCAGGGCTACACGTATGCTATAAAAGTCTGCGACAATGCGTGATAACAAACCCAGAGCCGGTCTCGACACATCTTTCCAGTGCGTACCTCACTCGTTGTCGTGTCCTCTTCACTCATTTCCCCTTAGTATTTAGTTCATCGTACTTCCCATAAGCAACGCATCATGCTTCGCAGCTGCTATCTCATCATACTCTGCATCACCGCCTACGTTTATGCCTCCCCTCTACCACCATTTGGGTATGTGGATTCCATTTCTGCCTGGCCTGGCTTTCCTGCTGACTGTGCCCTCTCAAAGGACACCATTTATCGGGGAGATGGGTGCAGGAGCTCCTGTCGATAGAACCATACTATCTTCACCATTTGTAAGGACGCACCGTGCGATCTGTTTATTTGCTTGACCACGTTGCTGATCAACGTTTTCGTAGACGGGTTCATTTGCCAGAAGACAACTCGGACTGGGTATCAAGGACATTGGTTCATGTGATGGCCCAGATAAAGGTGCTTGCGGTGGTAGTTCAGTATAATCAAGGGCAGTCCGTGGTTGTTCCGAGACCTTCATATTCTAGCTGTTGGCCATACTAGGCAGAGTTATATGACTTAAACTTCTTTACAAAGAGACTCTGTTCTGCTGACTTGAATGCGGGCTCTACAAGTAGTTCAGTTCCATCCAATCTAATCCTTACAGAAAAGCAACGCCATCTCTGTTCATGAGGTCATGGAACTCTGTGGTAAGCCCAACATCCAACCCAGTTCGCAGACCCTTGATACTTTGACTGACTTTATTCCTCAATTGCGCAACCACAAAACGATCGTAGGCTACCTCTACGGCAGGCCGCTCACATGGATTACTGCCTAGTCTTGTGGTATACCCTGGGCATACATCGTAGGACTCTATGTGCTGCACCAACTGGGTTCATCCGACTACAACTGCTATTCGAAAGTCACGATAAGCTCGTCCAATTCATGGAGGCGCAATGTGCAGCCCTGGGGAAGCTTCATAGTCGTATCACTCTATCCTACCCCGCTGAAGATGGCAGTATTCGTGAATCCGACCTATATGGGATGTGTTACCTTATCTTTAGTGAATTTTGCAGCTCAACCGAACTCCTACTACTATAGATAAGATCATGATACCGGTGAACATGATTGAGCGCTAGATCATCAGTACGCAGTTGTGTCAGTACAATGGCTGAGCTTAGCGTCGACGTTGAACGTTGAACGTTGAACATGAACGTTGAACGTTGAACGCTAAACATGAGTGTATTGGTGATTAAGCTGCGAGTGTAGGTTCTCACGACAGCGTTTCATTGTTGTATCGCAACGAATTCTCATTCCCCCTCTCTCTTTAGGCTTCCTCTCGTCATGATCTGACGGTGGCCATGGTGTACGCTACACACAGCCCCAGACACAAGCGACCCGGTATTCAGCACCTCCAAATATCAGCATAGCCACGGCCAATGTGTACCTGGCCGTGATAACTTTCAAGCTATTGGCGATAAGGTACAGATTATCACTCGCTCAACGTACATTCATGATCAACGTTGTATGAGACGAACGCAGAAGACGAGTAAACATCATGTTCGTGTCAATCTTCCTGACTTCAATCAACAGCTGGCGTTGAACAGTGCTTATGCATTTTCCGACGCCGGTACATCAACTTGGCCTCCGAGTCAGGCCTCAAGCTTCAAACTTTTTATTATGCGAACTTGAAGTTGTAAGCTTGATATCTGGTGTAGTTATTAGGCCCGTGCTACCCGTATTGACTTGATCTGCGCAGTTGCAAAACGACATGATCATCTTCGTATTCATGGCTCATCCCAACTGTGACCTGGCAGTATACTTCAAGTTCGATCAGAGAGAGATCTTGTTCGAAGCAGAAACATATGAAACAGAAAGATGACGGTGAGATGTCAATGTTCTGTGATACGTCTACCATAAAATGTGAGTGATGAATGCCCAAAAAGTCCTCCGAGCCTTCACAATGCTCACTATAAATGGGCTGGCTCTTGGATCTTTTAGCTCCAGAGCCGGCCTCTCCTTTCTCGCAGTGAGTACAATGTCCAAGTTACATTTAGTCGTCTACCTCTAGTCTCATAGTTGAATTACTCTCTTCAGTAACCCTGCCGTATTTCCATCTACCCACTGGAGATCGATGTTCGCCACTCGCTACGTGTTGATCTTCTGGGTCACTGCTGCGACATATGTCTCCGCCCTGCCAATTACACTCACTGTGCCAGTGGAGATCGATGGAAGGGTTCTTAGTACAGGGCTATACAGGGCTACAGCCAACGTATAACACCACAGCACTAGTCCCCCAGCCAACTCTTGATAACACAAGTCACCTGCCAACGTATAACACCACAGCACTAGTCCCTCAGCCAACTTTTGATAGCACAAGTCCACTGCCAACGTAGGAGACACAAACCTCTTTCACTTCTCTAACATATCTGACACCCTGTGTGTAGCGCGGTAGTAGAGGCTGCACTGGGCGAAAATGGAGCAGGAGCGCCGACAACCAATAATGATGTCGTTTCCCCGTTGTGAGTACTTCCTATCCGAGTCGCCATCGTTCCATCTACAATGTTCTCATGCGGTACGTATACTTATTCCTTCCCTCATCTAGCGCTGGTGGGTTCAGAGATGCATGAGAGGTTACCAGCCTGAGGGACTTCAATGCAGAATGCAACCCGCCGATGCTGCTTTTCGGGTTTGTGGGTACCCCGACATTTAGCACTTTGACCAATTAGACTACAAGTCCATCAGCGATATTACAAGTAGGTTGGGAGAGCTCTTGAACTTACGAGTGTCTTGGCCATGCATTTGGGAATACCATACACATAACCACTCCCAAAACGTTCAGGGACTTCTCATTGGAGAAAAAATATAGACCAGCGCGTACATCGTGACATACGTACGTTCACCTGCGTGATGAGAGAGTGCCGTTTCGGTATATACATTTACTACGCAAGAATTCAACCACAGCACACCGTCGAACCTGACGAAAGCCTTTACAGCGCTTTCGGGAAATAATGAGAAAGTCGACTTTTTTTCGCGATTTCCCAATAAGGTATATCCTATAACGGGAAGCCAGGGACAATGCGGTGTGTTCGCCTCCGGCGATGCATACTTTTAGAGAATTTGTTGTATACACTAGAGCCCGTCCTAGACCACTCATATAGCTTATAGATTGTATTCCCATGTGCAAAACTATCTTCGAAACCATCATATTTCTTCTATATCGTCAAGCCAATGAGCGGCCGAGGCAGCCGCGGAGGTGAATATATATGGCTATCCGAGCGCCCAAGTATCAGCCCTCCGACTCATGCTTTGACAGCACTGCTGTCGCAGTGAATAAAAAGAATGCTACTTTGAATATTCTAAACATAATAATCTAACAGTAAATGTGAAAGAGATCAGTCATACAGGCAGGATAAAGAACGGTGCCCTGCTGGAGTCGAACACACCGCATTGTCCCTGGCTTCCCGTTATAGGATATGCCTTATTGGGAAATCGCGAAAAAAAGTCGACTTTCTCATTATTTCCCGAAAGCGCTGTAAATTTAAGTCCTCAGATATACACACCGTTCTTGATTCGTCCAACCAAGTCTTTTGCTGATACGCTCAGTGACGTAAAGCAACAGATCCGTTCGAATCCCCGAACCTTATCACCCTATGCTCCGACTCCCGAGCTCCCATACATCTTAGCAAGTTCGTGCCAGGCAACTTACAGCAATTTACAGCTGCGGCACAAGCGAACGTAGAAGCTACTGTGGCGGACGTGCATTGCGCCATGTACGAGAGACAAGTGGAATTGCCTTCATACCCTACTGTATGACTACATGCACTACAAAATGAAACGCACCAAACAGACTGACCAAAGCGAAGAGAATAATACTCATACACCCCTCCTCTCAAACGCTCCTACCTCATCAATAGATACTATCCAAACCAACCCGCACACCAAAACCTCCTCTCACGTCTTCTCATCCTCCTCCCCATCCTCCTCCCACCCATCCACCTCCGCCCACTCAAGCGGTACGTCCGCTATACCCACTGACATCTCGCCCAACGTCTCTAGTCCGCTTTCTCCCTCTTTAACATCTACTTCCACTTCGCGGTCTATGGCTTTGGATTTGCAGGAAGAGATAGTGGAGGAGGAGTCGGTAGCTTTGCTCGTTCGATCATGCCCCGCCTTGCCCCCTGCTAGTCGTCGCCGATGCGACACTTCACTCGGCATAGCGATTAACACTGCTACTCTCACACCCTCCCTCTCCTCATCTTTATTTCCTTCCCGCGAGGTGCGAGGTTTCTTTTCTGAGGCGTGTGATCTTGCAGGAGTGGTAGTCGGATGGAGTAGTTCTCGGATGTTAGTAATAAGATCTTGAATTGGGTTGGGTGGTGTTCGTGTTCGCGTGCGTGCTGAGGTCGTTTGAGATCGTGAGCGTATAGAGTTGGAATCGGGTGAATAGAATAATGGTCGTGGAGGAGGAGGAGGTGGGAGAGGGGCAATTGCCATGCGGCCTGTTCCTACGAAGGCCTGAGGGAGGAGGGTGTGTGATTGGGTTCGGGTCGGGCGGGTATACGAGGGTGGTGAGGGCGAGTTCGGAGAGGTAGGAGGTGAGGATGTGGAAGGAGAGGCGTCGGAATGGGGGTCGTCTCGGAGGAAGTAGCAGGATAGAGGCTATATGTATGTTTGATGAAGCATCTGTCCGGTGTTTAGGTTATAGGCACACGCACCTTGATATTCCTCCACCTCCCGTCTCCCTCGTCAGACGTGTATCTCTTCTCAGGATACACATCCCACAACACCGGTTTCTCCTTCTTCGCCTTAGGCACCTTCCTCCTCGTATTGGGCTCGGGTATAGGCAAACCCAGCCTCAGACGAATGAAATATATTAACCTCTTCGCAAAGAGGCCGATGCCCATAAAGGCGACGAACAACGCGAGGAAGGCAACGAGAAAGCTGAAGGGGATGGAATTGCGTCCGAGGTCATTTGGATTGCTGTTGTTAGTCGTGGTAGTCGAGTTAGTGGACGATGTGGTGCTGGAAGGGGTAGAGTCTGCGGTGGAGGAGGTGGAGGTTGCTGTCTGAATTGCCATGATGGCTGCGAGACAGACTCAT
>JAXQGX010000368.1:0-15286 GCA_037040455.1 Irpex sp. P115-07
TCCGGTGCATTATGCTTCAGTAGTGCTAGTATGTAGTCCGCAAGAGCTCCCGGTTCTGCGTCGCATCTGTTGAGACAGAAGCCATGGGTTGGTTAGTAAGACATGACCCAACGATGAAGTGCATACATTGGCTCCAACGTCCTGACGAGCCATGGTTTGAGATATGTGGCTGATTCTGCGTCAATAGCCATCACAAGAGACCAGAATAAGAGCTATAGCGAATGTGACACCTGGTGAACAGAGGATATAGGACCAGAGGAAGATGGACGAGCAGAGCAGCAAGCAAGATGGCCGAAACTCCAGCGCCCATGAAATTGGCGCGCCAATTCATACCCAAATTGATCGGATTTTACCGTCATTGCCACGTGACTGGTATGGGTGCAGTGGCCGTACAGTCCTACTTGAAGCCTCCAAGGACTCGTCAAGGCTCTTACAATCGCATTGCACACTGAGATTCGTACAAACGATCACACAGCAAGTAACGACGAGTCTTTCCTCAATAATATGAAGGCGTATACCATGCAATAAGTTCGCGGATGAAACCAGATAATATTTACGAGTATACTTGTAGACACATCAATACGATCAATATTATTCAGTAATAACCACAGCTCTAATGTGCTTGCCCTGAGCACGATGCTATTGCCACCAGTGGTGAGTCACGAGCACCAACTCCAAACAATTTCCATGAACCGGAAACAGTAATTAGATGGGGAGAATTGCAAACGAGTTTCTCCAACAGCGCCGCTAGTAAGACCCGGGAGACCCTGCGAGGATATTGTCGTTCAACAACGACAGTACAATATCTGTGAAACAGATAGCGTCAATTGAGAAACAAGAAGGAACACACTTTCATTTCAACAATCAAGGGCACCACCAAAAGTTCGGCCATTAGTATGAACCTGGACGTTCAATTGCCAACACGAAGGAACGTTTTGTTGGAGACCATGGGAATCGTTCCCCGAGTCAAGCGTTAGAATGCTGACTCGGGAACTCTTGGCGACGTGCGTGGGTAGGATGGACCGCCACAATAGGGCCGGGCTGTGTCGGGAGACAGAATAAGGGCGGAAGGATGATGTCGGCAGAGCTGAGCACAAGGTGAGAGCGGGTATAACGGCGATCCAGGGATACAGGGGGAGGACGTGTAGCCGAGCATCGCGACGGCGGCGGTGGTTTTGAGAGAGGTCCGGGAAGAGGATGAAGTCTTTCCTAGCCTTGGGTTGAACGTCAGCGATGAAGACAGTAACAATATATGCCTTGGACAACTTACTGCTATGTCAAGTCTAGTGAGGTGTATCACAGAGTTCGTCTGTGCAGATTCCAGCACGTAGGAGGGTAAAAAAGAGAATGATATGCGATTGAGACACTTGGAGTCCTGTCGCAAAAATGAGACACAGCAGTATGGATCATATTATAAGTCGACACAGGGACGTTCCAGAGAGTAGTCGATGCGGGAGAAATCATAATACAGTGCAGAGTTATCAGCCAAGGGATCAAAAGTTCATGAGGGCGAGAGACAACAGAGGGTAGACGAGAACGAGGGAGGTGAAGGAGAAACAGCAGGAGGAGATTGCGGGCGTTTGATTGAGGTTGTTGCGTTATATACGCGGGGTGCTGAGGCAATTCTGCGCTCCGCAAATTTGCGATTGGCTCGGCTGTTGCCGCCAATCCAAAAGCAGTAAACTACTTCAAGTTGGCATGCGTTCAAGTTCCTTGTTCTTGTCCAGTTCCTCAACAGCATGCTATACTCTCACGAATCAGCATGCGACAATTGCAGTTGTGCATTGCGCATAAAGAAACTGCTGCGGTCAAAAGTCGTGCACGACTCGCACCCCAAATCTGGGAGATTGCTCTCCCAGAATTGGGATTAAGGTTAGTGATGTACCATTAATCTTGAGAGATGAGCATTCGTTCTCACGTGTGCGCGAATAGAATCTCTATCCATAAACACGCCTCAGGGATGCGTATGCAGTCTCGACTAAACGCTGGGCTTATTTACTATAAGAGTATCTGCCGCTGAGCCCATCGTTGTCTCCTCACCACCCTGTCCTGCTATGAGTGTCTCTCCGGGCGCACAATACCATCCTGCTCCATCTCCAGGGGCTGGGAACGGAATCACGGATGTGATCTCATACATCTCAAGACTTGGCTTGCAGGATATCCGGACGTTGCAGTCAAGAGCTCAACAGAGGGACGCGAACACTGGCCTCACCGATCAGGAACTCGCCTGGGCCCTCTTCGCAGAGGAGGCTGAAGGGCTCCTTAACATTGCTCGAGAGCATGTTGCTGATGGGATAAACGATGGTTCTAGGTCTCTCACTATATTGGAGGAGCTCGAGGAGATGGAGGAGGCAGCAAGATACGATCATCTAGTTGCCCTCGCCATCTCTGAAGGCAATCCGATTCCTCCTCCGCCGGACCGTCCTCAACGAGACCCACGACGAACAACTTCTCACGCTTCTCAAGACAGTCCCGTCACCGCTGCACCTCTTCCGCATCCCTCGAGCATAGAGGCACCTTCGCATCCAGTGGCATCGAGTTCTCAAAGCCCCCTCAGCCCTCTTATATTGGCGGAACGACTTGGGCCACTGCAAAGCGTTGTGCAGGCTCGGCCTCCAACCACAAGCATTGATGTTACTCAGGAGGTTGACCACGAATCCAACAGGTCCACAGAGTTGGCACTGTATGCTTCTAATCCTACTTCCGAGTTCACTCGCTCATGATGTTTAATATGCGCCATGGTGCTTCAAATATATCAATATCCCAGAGATGCTCCGTTGGCGAGGACTACAGCAGCACAGCAAACACCCAGTGATCAGCCTACTCTTTGGTTCGGTACACTCCCCGTACCAGAAGTGAACGACAGCCCCGTCGATGCACTGACACAGAGACAAGTACCCACAGCGTCTGAGACTTCTCCGTTAATTTCCTCACAGCAGACCTCGACACTGCAAATCTCTCATGATCCTGCTCGCACGCAAACTCCACCATGCTCTGGCCCAGACTCAACGGAAACTACCGCCACTGGTCTCGGGGACACAATAGTAGCAGGTCCGTCGTTGTCACCGCTCGCTACGAGGTCTACTGTGCTAGAGCAGTATGCAAATCTTGTTCGTGGAGAAGCTGCTCGTCCTCGTTTATCTCAACCCGCAGAGGCCATCCGTCGATTTGCTCCTTGGACGACACGGCCAACGGCAACCCCGGAGGCTGGTCAAAGCGTTTCTTTTCGTTCGACGAGGTCCACTACACTCGGATTATGGTCACGGATGATGTCCCACCCTGTCCAATTTGGTTCTATAGGAGCTGAATCTCCTGCAGAGGCTGGTCCCAGCGGCGTTGTTCACCACCCTCCAACGTCTCTTACTGGGCCAAACCACTCTCTATCCTCGATTGCGTCTGAGCTGCCACCGCAAATCCAGCATGCGACCTCTATTGGTGCACCTTCAGCAGAAGCAGAAGAGATTCCAGCAGTTGACGTCACCGAATATACACCTTCTAGGTCTCTTGCGGGTACATCATCCCCTGTTCAAAGTGCCAGTGGAGCCGGGCACACCTCTAATTCGGAACTGTCATCAAGTGTGGGAACGACCCCCATGCCAGAGAATCCCTCAGAGACTGTATGTGTGCGTTCCTAGCGTACAGCTGCCATTCAAATTGCACTTGGGCTGACCACGCTAGAACAGGGTGAGGAAATGGATCGTCCTGAGCATACCGTCGAAGCCTTCGAAGCATTATTTGAGTACGTATATGGATCTTGCGAAGAAACAGCAGCCGAAACCGGTGAGGGTGAGCAAGTGCAATATGCTGAATGAGGCGCATTCACTGACTTGATAATATATTAGGAGACGAAAACGATGACGAGGGAGAAGTTCGCGACAGTCCTCCGAGAAGCGGTACATTGTACGCAATTATTTTTCTCAAGGATCCTACATGGCATTGAATTAGCAGCCATAGATGCATAATATGTGGAGATGACGTTTGGGGAGCGTATACAGCTCCTTGCGGACATACTTTTGACAGAGATTGTCTCGGCGACCTGTTCCACCGGGCGACCCATGACGAGTCGCTTTATCCTCCAAGTTGTTGCCATCAACGTATCGATATCATAAACGTGAAGGACTTCCTTGCTTCATCTGTCGCAGCCGCTTTCACGGAGAAGGCACGAGAATACGACACCCTTGATCGCATCTATTGCCACCAGCCAAGGTGCTCTGCGTTCTTAGGAGCAGCCACAGCAGAACCGTCCATCCTCAGTTGCCCCCTGTGCGCAGGCCATGCTACATGTGGTATGTGCAAAGAGGAGGCGCACCCTGGTACCAAGTGCTCTGATACTCAAGAGCTCAATCAGCTTGCGGTCGACATGCGCACGCAGAATGGATGGCAGCGGTGTCGCTCCTGCGGTCACCTGGTGTACAAGTTCGATGGCTGTCATCACATTACGTGCATGTGCAGAGCAGAGTTCTGCTATTTATGCGCTGCACCCTGGAAGACCTGTGATTGCGCCCGGTTTGATGTGCCGGCAGAGGTTTAGTCGCTTGAACGGCAGATATGGTCCATCGTACTGAACGGCGGAACTGGGAGCACTTGTATCTTATATTTTCTTGGGAATTGGTCCTTCAAGTTGCCGGTGTCAGATAGAATTAAATGCTGTGAAGTAGTCAAGTAACCTCGCAGAATATGATACCACAAATTACTGAGCCTATGCCCCAGCGAGCCGGCATGTACGTAGGTTGGAATCTCCTCTTGTCATGCTTTTCCCGACGTCGGACTTTTTTCGCGCCCCGCCATCGGTAGGAGTGAAGGCGTCTTCCTAACTTGTGAGACTACTACATCTCCTGCTCTCCTTCAATGTCTCTGTGCCACGCTGCACTTTCCATGAAATAGCACGCAACACTGGCAACTGCGATGTTTGCTTGTGCACGATGAAATTGCGGCAACAAAACCTCGTGCAAACCTCACTAATGCAATAGCATACTATCGCCGCCGTTACAAAATCGGAAGTACAGTTGTACAGTAAGGTTAGTGATATTCCTCCAACCTCGAGAGGTGGACCTGATGATTTCTCACGTATGTGAGAACAAGATCGCCTCTATGTACATAGACACATCGCAGTAATGGACACGCGGTCTAACTAAACGCTGGGCTTATCTATGGGATATAACTCGAAGTGAAGCTGCTGAGCCCGCCGCTGTACGTGTCTTCTTGCCACCCTGCCGCTCGATGAGTATCTCTCCAGGCGCACCATTCCACCGTACCCCATCTCCAGATATCGGGGATGGCGTTCCAGATGGGATTTCTTCCATCTCAGGGCTTAACTCGCAGGGTAGCCTGTCCCCTCAACTGCCAGTAGGAGCTCAATGGAGGAGTTCGGGCGCGGGTCTCGCGGATATGGAGCACGGCAGCTGGCTCATCTCCAGAGAGGAAGCCGAGAGGGTTTTCAATATTGCTAGAGGACACCTTGTCGATGGGAGTAGCAATTATACCGGACCTCCTACCGTCTTTGAGGAGCCTCAAGAGATGGAGGAGGCAGCAGGATATGACCATCCAGTTGCCCTCGCCATCTCTCAAGACACTCCAATTCCTCCTCAGCCGGACCATCCACCGACTGTGCATGCACGGCTTCTTCGAAGAGTTCCGTTTCTTTTGACAAGGTCCATCACGCTAGACGGACAATGGCCGCAACATCTTACCCATGACCGCAATTCTACACAGTCTGCATCTCCTCTGGTCTCTCATACAGAGGCGATTTTACCACCACCATCAGTCGAGTATACTATCCAGCGTGGCTCGCCTTCTGTTAAAGAGAGAAGAACAACAAATGCGACCGGTCGATCTTCCGCACGACTACCTCCGATCAAAGCTGCAGCGGTATATAGTACCTACCGGGCGGGTGAGGAACCAGCAGTCGAGGGTGATAAACAACCAGCGACTAAGAGTGGTGAGAAACTAGCCGAGGAGCTAACAGACGAGCTGAGTGACGAAGGTGAGGAAGTGAACCCGAAATCATTGCCTTCACTGACATTATTTGCGTATTATATCACGGCTTAAAGATAACGGAGTGGAAGCCCACGAGTCTCCCCGGAAAACCGATATACTGTGCGTCAAGTCTATTTATCGATAATTTTCTACGTAACTTACCGACCGATCGTAGATGTGTGGTATGTCGACAAGAAGTGCGGGGAGGGTATACTGCTCCATGTGGGCACACATACGATAGAGACTGCCTCATCGAATTGTTTCGCATGGCGACGCATGACGAGTCGCTGTATCCTCCTAGCTGTTGCAAGCAGCGCATCTATGTCCTAAGCGTGAGGCCCATCCTCCCTGTGTCCGTTGTGGGAGCCTACGTGAGGAAGGCAAGGGAATACGAGACTCATCATCACGTGGACGAAGAAACAGCAGCCGAGGGTGACGAGGGTGAGCCAAGTGAAAACATGCCGAATGTGATTGCTCACTGACATCGCTCATGTGTTAGGGCTCAGAGGCAGCGAAGTGGAAGTCCACGGCTCCTCTCGGAAGCCTGATATATTGTGCGTAGAAGTCTATTTGTCAATAACTCTTAACTTCTATATTGACAGACCATAGGTGTTCGGTATGTCGAAACGAAGTGCGAGGAGGGTATACTGCTCCATGTGGGCACACATACGATAGAGACTGTCTCAGCGGATTGTTTCGCATGGCGACGCATGACGAATCGCTGTATCCCCCTAGCTGTTGCAAGCAGCGCATTTATGTCCTGAGCGTGAGGGCCTTTCTTCCTCCGTCCGTCTTAGTAGCCTACGTGAAGAAGGCTAGGGAATACGAGACACGCTGTCGCATAGGTAAAGAATCATTAGTCGAGTCTGAGAGCGGCAAGGGTGAGCAAAGTGGAAATATACCGAACACGATGCATCCACTGACACCGTTCACTTATTAGGGCATGGGGACGAAAAGATCCAAGTCCACGACTCTACTCGGAAGACCAGTATATTGTGCGTAAACTCTATTTGGAAATACTACTCTAGATAACCCATAGACCAATCATAGCTGCGCGGCGTGTCGAGAAGAAGTACCAGTGTGTGAAGGATATATGGCTCCGTGTGGACACACATTGGACAGCAACTGTCTCAGCGAATTGTTCCGCCGAGCAACGCATGACGAATCACTCTATCCACCTAGGTGTTGCCAGCAACACATCCCCCTCTCAAGCGTAAGGGCGTTGCTCCCTGCGTCTGTTGCATCTGCCTTCACCGAGAAAGCAAGGGAATATGACACCCGCGATCGTGTATATTGCCACCGACCAAGATGCTCCGCCTTTTTGGGAGAAGCAACAGCCGGACCTTCAACTATTTACTGCACTCGGTGCCCCGATAACGCGGCGACATGTGGGATGTGCAAAGAGGAGGCGCACCCTGGTACCAAGTGCTCTGATACTCGAGAGCTCAACCAGCTTGCGGTTGACATGCGCACGCGACAAGGCTGGCAGCGGTGTTACTCCTGCGGTCACTTGGTGGACAAGTTCGACGGTTGTCATCACATTACGTGCATGTGCAAATCAGAGTTTTGCTACTTGTGCGCTGCACCCTGGAAGACTTGTGGTTGTGACCGCTTCGAGGTACCGCCAGAGGTGTGAGCGTTAGCTACCAAGAGAAGGACGAGCGAGTTTCGGAATTCATGACTTTGCAGAGCTTGGTAGCATCGGCCGTATCAATACTGTAGTTGTATCCCATTCTTCTTGGAATTGATCTTCTGATTGTAAGATATAAAAACAAATGCTGTAAAGTAGTCACCCAATCTCGCACTTATAAAAAAGAATATGTCCCTGCACTACAAATCACTTAACCTCTGCGAGCCATCCGCATAAGAAATCTCCTCCTCATCGTCTACCACAAAACTCCCAAACTCATAGAAATCGTCCGAGCCCTCTTCTCGCGGAGGAGAGCTAGACGCCATCTGCCTGGCCTGCGGTCTTGAGAACCCTCCATAGACCGCTCCTCCCCTACGAACCGGCCTGTTCGCGAAAGCAGGCATACTCCCTCCTGGTATTTGCGTCATCAGACTTCGACGATACACCGCCGACTGGTCGTACGAAGGAGACGCCTGTGTCGGATTCTCCGCAATAAACTGCCTGTCTTCCTCATCCATAGCCTCGTCGTCCTCCGAGCCACCCGCACTGTTCTCGTCGCCCGAGTGTGAGGCCTCCACATCGATCCAAGGGTTATGTCGCTGTGCCTCCACGACGTCTGCGAACTTGCGTTTCTTCTTCTTGGCTGGTCTCGGACTGGCGCTAGGTTCGAGGAATTCTTGAGATCGTTGACGGTGAAGTCTCCTGCGGCTTGTGGGCGTTGACACCAGGGGAGAAGAATCGAGGGCACCTGGACGCAGCCTCTTCTTTGGCTGAGCACCTGGAGCGCGCACGGCGAACGTCGCAGGAGGGGGAGACACTGCAGTATAGTCATCCGAAGGACGGGGCTTTGCTGGGACCTTGAATCGAGCTGGTAGTGCTGGCGGGGCCATCGCTCCTCGACCGCTTCCACTGGGCCCTGAGGCACGAGGGTTCACGCCATTGGACCTGGGGTGCAGAACACGCTCGTCTTCAGATGCTTGAGGAGAGGAACCCCGAGTATCATCCACTATTTCTGGTTCGCTTGATGGTAACTTGTCGTCCACAATTTCCGGCTCGCTCGATGGTAATTCCATTGCGCGATCCAACAACGGTGAAGACCCGACAACTCGGAAAGCAGGCTCCTCGTCGTCATCCAGCAGCCACGCCATACTGGAATCTGCTGGCAAATTGGCCGGTTGTGCTGCTGTTAAATGAATTAATTGCGAACATAGTGTGAGCAACCTGACCACCCGAAGGCATAACATGCATACGCAAAACACTCACCAGGGGGCAGCTCGATCTCTGCTATGGGATCAGGGGAGGACCATCGAAACTCTGGAGACCCCACAGGTTGCACAGGCGTAGTCAGATCAATCACACTCACGTCGGCCACATCCTTCGAATTCGGTGTGCTTGTTTTCTTCACAGGGATCCCATCCTCATCCTCGTCTTCGGTTTCAGAAACCTCCACGATCGGCTGTTCGAATAGAGGCAGTTCCGGAGATGAAGGAGGAAGGTCGAACGATGGTGTCCTATCCTTGGCAGTGGTAGGCTGAGGAGAATGCGAGGGAGTCCGAGACTTTGAAGATGTCGAAGAGGTCCTCTTTCCCTTCTGTTGTGCCTTCGAACCGTTCTTCGAGGTCGATGAACCAAGTTTGAAGGTCGCAAATAGGCCTCCACTGATAGCTTCATCATCCGAGTCGTCCACGCCAGCTTCCTCAAAGTCCTTTTGCGGCGCTTTCTTCGAACTTGAAGCCTTGCGACCTTTACTAGATGACGACTCAGCCACCGTTGTCACTGTCCTCCGCATCTTCTTCTTCCCCTGTCCCTTCGTTGAAGACGAAGCAGTACTAGGCATAGATAACGCCCTCCTCAAACTCGCCGAAACACCCGCAGTAATCTCCATATCGTCCGAGTCGTCCTCCCCCGCCTTCTCATCAAACTCCCCCGTTCCCTTCTTCCTCTTCCTCTTCGCCCCACTCCCCTTCTGCAACAGATCCCTCACACTCACAAAAGTAGTGGACGCCCCGCTCGGAATATTCCGCATAACATCGTCGTCCCTCTTCGCCCTTTTCGCTTTTGCCCTATCCGCCTTCGACACCCCCTTCTCCTTCTCCTCGCGCACATACTCCTCGATGTCCATCATCATCTCCACACACTCAGGTTTGATGTGCTCGGGTATGAGCCGCTCGACGTCGTCGTATAGTTCGAGCTGTTCGTCCTTGATGATGAACCGCTGGACGTCTTTGTAGTTGTCGTCTGCTTTGTCCCAGTTGCGTTCTTCGCGGTCTTCGCTCAGCAGGACGTGGACGTAGCCTTCGCGTTTTCGGCCTGTGCGGCCTATTCGTTGCAGCTGTAGGATAAAATAGTACACATAAGTGGCTGAGTAGATTATAATTATATGAAAATGGCGAACGCACCATTCGGATGGGAGTCTTTTGCGAGTCATAACATATAATCATATCAATCTCCCCAATATCAAGACCCTCCTCCCCGATAGAAGTCGACACCAGCACATTAAACTCCCCCTTCTTGAACCTCTTGATAATCTACAACCCCACAATCTCACACATCAGAAAAAACACGCACCACCACAACTCAGAAACTCACATCAAGCTGCTCCTTCTGCCCGTACCCCTTCTTCCCCGCCTTATCTGTCCCCTGCCCAATAAACGGCACAGCACGTATAAGCGGCCTCTCGCTGTTCAAGAACTCAACCACCTCGTCCACGCCCTGTCTAAAGGAAACGAACACCATCACTCTCGAATCTCCAGACAACTCTTCCCCCCCTTCCCCTCCATTCCCCTCCCCACCGTTTCCATTCGCGTCGGCATCTTCCTTATCAAACCGCTTCTGCGCAAAATGCTCGACCAACAGCGTCTTCATCTTGTCCATCTTCGGATGAACAGGAAAACCCCCTGGTTGGGCCTTCAGTATCTCAAGCTGTTGGAGGATCTCGAGGAGCTTGGGGTCTTTCTGGGCTTTCTTGGGTTTGGACTTTGATGATGTGGGTGGGGGTTTGTCGGGGTCGGTGGAGTTGGAGGATGTGCCGGACATGAAGTCGGAGAGGGCCATGTAGCATTGGGATATGCTTCCTTCGATCTATATAGCAAGTGAGCTAAATTCCGCGTTGAGGGTTAGGATGAGAGTGAAAACGGTACGTACGAGGTACCCCATGATACGCGCGAGTGAGCCGAGTTTGGAGAGCATCCCAAACGCCCACTGGTTGCTGTTGCGGTCGCGTCTGCCAGCGAGCGTACTGATAGATTTGGTGCAACTGAAAGGGTGCAGAGAGACTGGGTTCGGATTTCCCATGAGGAGCTTGGCGTTGAACAGTTTCTGTATCATCGGCTGCACACACCAACACACATCAGGTTCACTCACACACCACCAAAAATGCACAAGTCCAATCCAAACTCACAGTCATAACCTCAGCAAGCAAATCCCTAACCCCACAAACCTCCCCACTCATCTTTATGATATGCTTCTCAATATGCTTCTTATGCAAATACCGCGCCAAATCCAAACTCTGCTCGTCCCGGATCTCGATGTGGGAGATGTGCAATGCGTCGACGACGGCTTGGACGGCTTCGGGTTTGCTGCCCGGAGTGGCGGTGAGGGCGAGCACGCGGAAGTGTGGGTTCTTGGCCATCATGTAGCGGATTACTTGGGCGTAGGCGTAGTCGCCTGTGCCTTTGTGCGCTTCGTCTATTATGATTAATGATAGGAGAAGAAGGGGAGGATCAGTGGGAGGGAGGGAAGGGGTGAGGGGTGGTGTACGCACCGATGACGAGGAGGACTATGTCTCGTGGGTCGCAGTTGTCTGACTTGAGGTCGTTCATGAGTGTCTGAGGTGTCATGTAAAATATTCTCTTCTCTTGCCACTGAAAGAACCATCAGCATAGGCGTATGAAAGCGACTCCAGCAAGAATAGACCTTACCGCTCTAGCTCTGTAAGGTCTGGGATTCTGTCCAGTGAGCTCGACAGCGTGGCTGCCGGGGATACCACAAGTCTTGTGACAGGCTTCGATCTGCTGAGCGACAAGAGGCTTGGTAGGCGCAACGAAGACGACTTTGCCTTCTGGGAACCAGGTGTAGACTATGACGGTCCTCAACACTATTTTAGGTATATTGAGAAGACAAGCAACTTACAGTTAAGCATCACTACACCAGCGATGAAGGTCTTTCCCAATCCAGTGGGGAGAGCGACGAGGGTGTTATCGAATAGACACCGCCGTACGATGTTGTATTGGTAGTCTCGCCGGCTCTGGTTCAGTGGGTATATCCACCGACGAGCAGCGAGACGGTCTGCTTCGAGTTTCATAGGCGGTGGCTGCACATAGCTCAATTATAAAGCATATATCCAAACGTATGATTAAAACGTACCGGTCTAGGGACACATGATCGTTAGAACTCATAGTGAGGTACGCGCGTTGGGATACAGAATTACGCACCCAATAGGCACAAACGGCGCAGGAAACTGCTCAAACTCCTCCGGTTCCTCCTCCTCCTCATCTTCAACCTCATCATCAAACGACCCAAACGCCTTCTCCTTCCCCTTCGCGCTCTGCGGTTTCCTCCATCCAGACTTGGCAAACGCAGTATGGTCCCACTGCTTCGTCTTCCTCGGCTGTGCGAAAGAGCCATTGAACGCGCTCGAGTCCTTGCGCTGCATAGGCAGCCGGGGGTTGGCGACATTCCGCGAGGGTCCAGAGAGAACAGTTCCGTCTAGAGTGGTTTGTACAGTCGGCCGGGAGTTTGTTCGTGTGAACGTCCTGCTTGGGCCCGCCACAGGGGGTCGACCGCGGAGTGCGTCGTCTGTGAGCTTGTCGATGATCTCAAGGTCCTGGTCGTCGATAGCAAACGAGCCAAAGTCGTCCGAGTCGTCTATCTCAATAACATCCTTGGTTGGTGGTTTCTTCTGAGCCACTGGGGGACGTGATTTAGCTGGTCGTACGGGTGCTGGTGCCGTCGGTGGTACATGGGCCAATTGGGTGTGTGTCGCTTCAATGGCATCTACTTCTTGCAAAAACGCAGAGTCCAGCTCGTCAAAGTACTCGTCAGAACTCATTTCTTGGCTAATTAGTGTCGAGGGAAACTGAACAAACGAAAGAGAAACAAGCCGAGACGCGAGACTCGAACGAGACAGAACGCGAAGTAAATACGCGTCAATCACATGATCGAGATCGGCGTGATTTCGGAGGAGTGGTGATGAGGGGTCTTGACTTCACCGTCATCAAGCTTTGTTTCGACACTCACCTACTTTCCACAACTACCTCCAGCTCTCCAGATATTCACTGAAATAATAAACCAACAATGTCCGCGGAATCAATAGCGCGGTGGAATGCGATCCCAATGGAACGTTCAGCGGTCGAGCTCGACCCAAATAACTCGTTGAAGGTACTCTCCTCGCGTCTCTGGCACAGTTGAACTCTCCCTGCATGCTGCCCTCTTGCCCTTCGTCATTCCCAGCGCCCAAGAGATGCCATGGACGAAGATGGCGACAGCGACGACAACGTCTCGCTTGTCTCTCGCACTCCGTCTCCACCTCCCCAGGACCGCATGGAGGTGGACAAGTACGACGAGTATACCCGTGGAGTCGAGCGTGAGGTTATCACGGTAGATACCAAGATTGGGAGTAGCAATAAAGGCTTTGCTATGCTAGCGAAGCTAGGTTGGGTTGAAGGACAACCTCTGGGGTTGTCTGCCGAAGGTGCGTCTTATCTGCCCGTTGTTCAGTCGACCTATTGATCAGACTTGTAGGACGAGTGGATCCCATTCCGTTTATTATGAAGAATGATTCTACAGGTCTTGGTAAAACTACCCAGGACGTACGCATGATCGAATCGACTGTTTCTCAACGCCGCGAACTCGACTCGGAACGAATGACTAAGGAAACAGAAGACCAGCGCAAAGCAAGAGAGGTACGTCTCCCTCCCCCACTCCCACCTCCCACTCCCACCTATGTACACCTCCTCCCCCCAGGAAACCGTCGCCAAACGACACGCAGTCCAATCCGAGCTCTCAACCGTCCTCCGCCCCTTCTACTGCGAATTGTGCGACAAACAATTCCAAAACGTCGCCCAATACGACGAACACACCAATTCCTACGCGCACCACCACAAGGCGCGGCTGCGCGACATGCAAGCGGCGCAGCGTGCTACGTTTGCGAGCGATGCGGATAGACGCAAGGAGAAGGAGAAGAAGCGGGAGGAGAAGGAGTTGAGGAAGATTGCGAAGGCGGCGGGGATTAGGATGCCTAAGGTCACTGCCGCTTTAGCTCCTGCTGCACCTGGGCCGTCGGAGAGTCATGGTGAGCCGGCGGTCAAGAAGGGTGGGTGGGCTTCGGTGGCTTCGTCTTCATCGGGACCACCACAACCACCGCCTCCGCCTTCCGCACCGGGGTGGGCGACCGTCTCCCAACCTCCTCCACCTCTACCGTCTCCACCTCCACCACCTCCCCAACCTCACGCGCACGCAGCAGCGCCCGCCTTCCGAACAGGCGGCTGGTCCTCCCTCGACGCGAGCAGTTCGAGCCTCACACAAACCGCCCCTCCTCTTCCTCCGTCGCAAACACAAGCGCCACCGCCGCCGGTCTCACGAGGAGGGTGGGCAGCGGTCCCGCCATCCGCGTATACACCTACGCTTCCCCCTACTTCTGCCTCTGGTTCTAGCAATACACGAGGGGGCTGGTCAAGCATCCCTCAAACAACTACACAATCGGCACCTTTTCCAGTCCAGGCAGTTCCTCCACCTTCAACACCAAACGTTAGTGAAGCCTCGACGCCTGTTGATAAGCCCAAGCCTGCGGCGAAGCGGCAGGAGGCTGCGCGGTCTGGATGGCAGCAGTTTAAGGCTGGTGGGGCGCGGCGGAGGTGAATTCTTGAGGTTGCAAAGTGAACGGGTGGTGGTGGAAGTAAATGTTTGAAGGAACACTTCTAATAAGGAGTGTACTGTACTTGTAGTTTCGGTTTGTCAGTATCAGCGCACAATGGCATTTAATGCCTTTCCACACGACTGAATGACTATTAAACATATAGTGCATTCCGAAAGCGTAACTCGAATATCATGGCACAGCAGCATTTTCGCTACCAGCATACCTCATACTGTGGTAAATCGTAACATTGTACGTCATTGCATTGGCCTTCAATCGCGCACACGACCGGTACCTCACTTTTCGGTTATTCATGCCAGTGCCGTCATACGTGCGTGCATCGTCTATGTAACATTATTGAAAGGAAGATTTGATACCAAGCTAATACAATGAATCTACTCTGCTAGTATGGGGGTACGGAATAAAGTAACTATTTGCTATGAACAGAGCAGGGAGAAAAGAAACACACTTGGACGCACAAAAGGAAGCGAAACAACACGTCGCACCGACTCGACTCGACACTGCCCACCCGCAAGAAGACAGCAACAACAACGACAAAAATAGAAGTGTCAAGACGTGAAGAAGAGAACAGCATTCATGCGCTCCGTTCACTCCGAGTCGCTGCCAGAACTATCATCTGAGCTCTCGTCCGACGAATGCTCGCTATCGTCGCCATGCGCCGCGACCGGTGCATGCGACGCCGACACAGCAGACGCACTCCCATTGCCGCCCTTCTGGAACAGCGCGATCCGCTCCTCGAGCACACGGATCTTCTCCGCCTCGATGTCCTCGTCCATGCTCTTCCGCTTCAGCCCGCCCGTGCCCGT
>JAXQGX010000369.1:0-15271 GCA_037040455.1 Irpex sp. P115-07
TGGGGAGGGTGGACGAGTCGTCGCGACCCTCAATTTGAACATTCAGGACACTCGATATTTATAATTTGCCACTAATATCATTAGCAGCGAGGGTACCGACGCGACGCGTTGGTCATTCCACATGTCGCGAAATTCAACCGTCGGTCGCGGCCTGGCACAACAGATTCTCGCTCCGAGGGTACACAAAGTAAGTTATCGGATCCGCTAAAATACTGGAATCTAGGTCGTGGGAGCTTCCGCCATACCTGACGGATGTGGGCTACAAGTGTATATGAGCTACTTATAAACATGACGAAGTAGAAGCCTCAAAGACTACCGCTTCGGCAGGGGTAGCCACACCTTCCTTTAGGGACGACCATCATCGTGATCATCATACGCTACGCACGATCGAAGGTCGTCTGGACTATCGGTGGGCCACCTCCTTCTCAGCTGTGGATACACAACGATAATCAGCAGTAAGAGGTAGTAAGCACACACACTTGATCTCCACAACACCTAGACCTTTGCTCCAATTAAGGCACAGCACTACATAGCTATACGACCAAAGCAAGTTAAATATTTTACTGTACTTACATCGTTGGAGGGAGCCCTTGAACGTGATATCGCAACGCACGAGGCACGTACAACTCCGATGAGGATGTGGACCGCGGCAGGTCCACTTGTTTATACCGGAGTACCCCTTTTACCAGTTCCTTATAAATACCCTTCATATCCTCTTTTTCTCCATTCCCTCTGTACGTCATCACCACGCGACTGAATAGTGCCCATGGTCAATGAGGTGCCCTTCTATATCTCTGAGCTACGCAGACATTTCGAGGAGATAAGTAAATAATACAATGTACCCGAGTTGAACTCGGCAGCGTTGCCGGTACGTATACAGTGCAGATGCGCGAATGATAGTTCGTACAGTAGGTAGTACTAGTGTGGCTCATAAGTAGTCTGGTAGTCCCTGCACGTATGGAGTAACTAAAACCAAGACCTCCATCAAACCCACTGCCACTGACAGCTCCCCCAGAAAACACGATGAAAGTAGTGCGACAGCCAAGTTCCTCAATACATTCACTGCCATTCGGGATCACGTTAACCTTCCAAGTACTCATCAGGTACGCACATGGCAAGAGAGAAGCACTACGTATATCTAATGATACTTAAGTAACTATCGTACAGATACAGATACTGGGTACCTCGCAGTGCGCACTACTGTATAAAACAACCGAGCACCATGTAAACAAATGACATCGTACGTCTCTCGAACCAAACCCCCATGATCACGAACAGAATCACGATCACCACACTTCGCGTGAGAGCCTCGAGATAGAAGACAGGCCAGGTTCACCGATAAACTTGACACCGCAAGGAAAACGCGTCCCGGGGACGAGGATGTGCAATGATTTGTTGAAGGATAGCAAATAAAATAAAATAGAATAGGGGAATAACGCTGAAAGTGCAAAGTAAACCGACATCGCCCTCGACCCGTCTTCTTCTGCTTCTTGTGGCCCATCCCGTGGTGGTTCCCTTATCTTTGTGGCTGGACAAGCGGGCGCATCTACATAGCATAACAAGAATTTCAGCGATGAACAAAACTCATCTCACATGCAAGCATCAACGCAATCACAGCACGCAGACTGCGATCTCAAACAAAGCACAAGCAAAAAAGCAAACCGAACACCACGTACCATCTCAACAAACAAAGGCAACAACTTCGGCAAATGATGCAGTTCAGGCGGTTTCGGTCCCTCCGGCTTCTTCTTCTT
The DNA here is from genome assembly GCA_037040455.1 of Irpex sp. P115-07. Classification (NCBI taxonomy): domain Eukaryota; kingdom Fungi; phylum Basidiomycota; class Agaricomycetes; order Polyporales; family Irpicaceae; genus Irpex; species Irpex sp. P115-07. Next base: position 1,755 of record JAXQGX010000369.1, read on the forward strand.
ACTCTTGTCCGGTTTCCCTACTGGTGCTGTAGACGACGACGACGGCGCCATCCTACGTTCACCATGAGGAGGAGAACGCGCAGAATGCGGCAACTGAGGAAGGTCTTTTCCACTCAAAGAAGATGACGCCGTTTCGGACAAGGACAATGACATCGACCTGGAAGTTCGAAGCTGTGGCGGTGGCGGCGGCCTCGAGGAAGGGGGTGGCATGTCCAGAGAATGCTTCGGCATCGTTTGATAGTACGGTTGACGCGGGGATTGCGATTGAGATTGAGAGGCGCCTCTGGACTGTGAGCGTTGCTGCTGCTGGGGAGAGCGAGAATTGAGTGTGTAGGAGCGTTGCATGATGCTCGGCGTGGGAGTCGTCCCACGCGTCGTGCCCCCGTCCGTGCTACTTCCTTCCTCGCTCTCACTCCCCTCCTCACTACCGCTGTCCTCATCATCTTCTTCCTCACTGTCATCATCCTCGTCACTATCCTCCTCCTCATCACTACTGCTATCCTCATCATCTTCCTCGTCCGACGCCTCCGCAGCCAACTCATCCGCGTCTCCCTTGACCAAATCCCCAAAGCTCAAATCGCTCACGATCCCATTCACCATCTCCGCCGCAGCCTCGTCCTCCGCATCCGCCTCGCTCTGCCTCTGCGATCGCCCGAACCTTCTCCGCACCTTGTCCTCATAAGCGACCTTGAGCATATAATGATACCTCGCCACCGCGTCCACCTCGCGCATGATCTCCTGGCGCTCCTGTCCCGTGTGCGGCAAGAGGAACTCCAGGCTGATGGGCTCGCCAAGGCCTTCGCGCATGAGGGTCAGGAACTGCTCGATCCAGCGCATCAGGCTGTCGAAGAGCCCCTCGCCTTTCGAGTGGACCTTGTGCACGAAGTTGTAGAACGCCTGCTCGTGTCGCTGGATGAGGTCGATGAAGATCTGGACGGTCCTCGCCGGGTCTTGCTGACTCACTGCGTTAAAATCAATTTTCAAGAAGAATAGGCAGTATCTTCAGTCTCGTAACACCCATCTTCGTTTGAAAAGAATAACAAAAGCGTACTCACGTTCTTCAGTCTGCTCGACCGTCCGTATGAGATCGTTGATGAAGTTCTGGAGATCGCCCAGCGAATCTGCGATGCTGGCGGCCCGATACACCTGGGCCAGGGGCGCATAGAATATCGTGATGATATCCTTCAACAAGTCCGATGTGTTGCCCTACACATCGCAAGCAATCCAACGACGTCATCAGCACTCGTTCGTTCTTCGTTCTAGATTCTCATTCAAAGAAAGCGCTCACCTCGAAGATGAGGGAGATCAGCTGCTCGCGATCGCGCAGGCGCGCATAAAGCTTAGATAGGAGTATCAGGTCTTCGTATAACCACGCGTCTTCGTCTTCTGGGCCCTCGTCGTCGTCTGAGTCGGGGTGGCTGTCGGTGTAGAGTTTGTGTGCACGACTCGACCGCTGGACTCGGAACAGCTGGGCCCTGTTCAACCGTGGTTCCTCTCCTGAGCGAAGCACCACAGTGAGGACGTGCATGTCTTCCGAGGCTGGAAGAGAATGAATGATAATTATTTGTGAGTGCCACGCGCACAAGCAACGGAAGAACCACGCACTAGCATCGGCCTTGTATATCGACTGGATCTCCGGCGGCGCGTAGACATACAGCCGCACTTTCTCACACAACAGCGGGTCTTCGACTTTCTCCTTGATAGCCTCGATATCTTCCTCCAGAGCCTTGACCTCCTCAATCAAAGACCCGGTGAACATCCTATCAAATCAACGTTCGAGACCAACGTCAAATTAGAATACAAATTCAGCATTAATTTACTTCAAGAGACAGAGAGGGGTCCACACGCACCTCTGCAGGAGACTACGACCACCGAAAGGCTGTGCCAGAAACAAATCCAGCACACCTCGAATCATACCGACCGGGTTGCTGATCTTGAGCGCCGCCTTGAGCATGAAATACGGCATGAGCCCATGTATGCGCTTCAGACCTGCAAAGCGTTCCGACGCGTTGTCTGCAGCGACAAATTGCTGGAAGACGGTCGAGGCCAGTCTAGAATTGTTAGAGTACAAGTAGCAAGAGAATAGAGAAAGGAGGGGAGCCGAGAGATAGTTTAGAGTTAGGAGTTAAGCTAAGGAGAGCTGAGAGGCTACTAACGATATTCGAGCCCATTCGATGACGGCTTTGTAGTTGCTTGGCAGAGCGTTGACGTCTGAAGTCTCCTTGATCGTTGCGAAAACGTGCGTGAGGCCGTCTACAAGTGGCTGTTTGGTTTTATTGCAGCTAGGATTAAGAGATGTAAATTACCTTTGCCCAGAAGTTCGCCTTTGACGCTTCTCACTGCGTCACGCAGGCCATCTACGCGATCACGGATTTCTTTGGCGAATCGTATTCTACCGTCGTCGCGCATGCGGTCGGCCTCTTCTCGTCTACGAGCATCTTCGAGCTCTTCCTCACTAAGATAACGTTATTTAGTTGCTGTAGTATGTTTCATTCGAGTCTAGAGCTTACCTTAGCGTGGTAGGATCCATCAGGAGGAACGATCTGAGAACGGGGGACGAAGCAAAGACACTCGACTGCAACAGCGTGTGCAAATACGCACGCAGCGTAAGCCTGTTCTTCTCCCTTGAAAGACGAGACGAACCAGTCGTAGGGCTATCCAAACCACCATACGACGGTGAGCTCGGGCTACCAGACCTCTGACTGAAGTCGCTGTGCAGAGAGTCCATACTTCCGCGTACCACGTCGTTCTGGTACATCCCGGGCATCGGCCTGGATTGGCGAGGTACATAGGACGTCCCCGAAGATGACTGGCTCTGACTGGCGGATAATGGTGTGGTAGGGTAGCCATAGGGAGACGGGGGCGTCCCAGAAGCAGACGTGGATGTGGAGGCGGAGAGGTTGAGATTCACTACCGTGCGATCTTTGGGCGGTGGGGGAGGGATTATCTCTGAGGGATGTGCTTTGCGAAGCTAGAAGATGAGTTAGGTATAACTTGGATAGGTGTGCCTGGGCTACCCACTTCGTCCGTGAGAGTTCTGAAGTCTCCATAGCGTCTGGACACAAAGGTATCCGGTTGATGTCTTCTGCGCGTACGGATGATGAATTCCTACAAGAGATGAATATATATGTTCAGCATATAGATCCAAGCATCAAGGGTATTTAACGTACTTCATGTGCCTTACTTCTGACCCGCTTTCGCTCAACCACGGTCCGGACACATACCACGTTCACCTCGAACAGATCCTTCAGCTTCCGTTCCCTAGCCGCACGTTTCTTCGCGATCGCCTCCAGCCTATCAAGGTCTCGCTGCGTTAGCCTCACAACGTCCTCCGCCTCTACCAGCTTCGTGCCGCTAGTGATCAGCATGGAAAAGTTCTTCTCCAGCTTCTTGAGCACCTTGAATCGCGCCGCCTCTTCTGAGTTCTCGGGATCGTTATCGAACGGCGCCGCATTTGAGAAGTTGCGGGACATTAGTGAGGCCATGAAGGGCTGTAGCTTCTCAGAGAAGAAACCCTTGGGTGCGGCTTGGAGGAATGGGAATGTGATGACGAAGTGTCTGAACATATATCGCAGGAATGGTAGGTCGAGGCGAGGGCCATCTTTGGGAGGTGCGGTGAAGGGCGGACCAAGATAAGAGAAGGGGGAGATGTTGTCTCGAGGGATGGACGTTATTGCATTGAGCTCGCGATGGAACTGTAGTTGCACTAGTTGTTTCTTCAAGTAATGTGCACGAAGTGGCGTCAACTCGTTAGATTCGGCTGGTGGGTTCTCCTGTGCGGTCTCGTCATGTTTCTGGTCAGCATTCGTGTCTTTAGGAGGAGGAGGCGGTGGTGGTGACTCTGATGTAGGAGACTCTGATACTGGTGTATGGAACTCTGGTGAACCCGGAGGTGAGGCAGCTAGAGTCTGCCCTGTAATTATAGAGGCAGGTGGTGCAGATCCGTCAAGATTGAGGGCAGCAAGGAGCTCTTCTGGGACTGCGGGGACTGCGGGAGGAGGGCGAGTTGGTCGACGAGGACGACTTTCAGTACTCGTTGCCATCGTCTAGCACGATGAGGACGAGTGCACAGATAATGAGCTCGAAGGAGAGGAGTAAGAAGCCAATTAGGCCAGTCTCGCCGACGACGCCGGTTCCGAGTCCGACAGCGACGTGCTTGTCGGCGCACAGTCGGCGTCATCAAGATCAGGCGCCCGTCTGATCAGTACCATATAATGGGCGCCTCTTAATTAAGTACGCTTCCGCCATCATCAGGAGTCACTGACCTGTATTAGGACTTTAACTTTATTAGTGGTAACTGGCCACAGGTGGTAAAGGAGGATCTGCCTCGAGCCATCCTCGCTTTACGTCTTCCCACACGAGGACAGCTACAGATGGATATAGACCACGATACCCACGAGCAAGCCTCGCCACTCCTCCCACATACCCAAGGACATACACTGTCAGAGGGAGCACCAGCCATGTCTGCGGCAGCGCCATCTGCAAGCCAGGTAGCCGATGCTCTTGAAAGAAGACTAAGGGAGCGTAGAGAAGCTGAACAGCAAGCAGCCGCGAACTCCGCGTACAGACCGTTTGATGAGGACCACGACAAGAGACAGGAGTTCAGGCGGATGATCGATCCTGCTATCCTCAGACCGAACCCAAGACCCGTAGCGTTAGAATCGCTGAAGGTATACCAATATCTGCAAGGGACAAGCTTATAGGCTAACCTCTGTGTTGCAGACTTTGCTAAAGATCGCAGAGAACATCCTTCAGAACCCTGACGAACCCAAGTATTTACGGTTCAAGCCTACAAACGCACTCATCAAGCGGGTCCTCGTAGACCCCAAAGGCACACTAGAATACGCAGTAGCGGTCAGTACACCATCTTCCAACTACACAGTCTTCACTAATATTTACTCTAATCGTATAGATGGGCTTCAACCCCGTGGTACGTACACACGCCACAATCTCTATGTCCGAATAACTCACACCTCCGTTTCTTACGATCAGGTAGAGAACTTCCAACCCTACTACATCTTCAACAAGAAGAAACACATGCGGGATCTACAAATAGGTGCTGAGATCCTGCAAGAAGCCCTGACTCGAGAATCTGAGAAAGAGGAGCGAAGAGAGCGTGCGTTCCGCGATGAAAGGGCGGCTGAGGCTGCGCGTGTAGCCAACGTACGTCTCCAAACCTGGTTCACAGTGTTAAATGAGACTCTCATGCCAAATTGTTTACGGTTATGTAGGCTAAACAAGCGTTCCTGGACGACCGAAAGTCAAGAACACTCGTCGAGCGAAGAGAGAAGGAACTACGCGAGGCGAAAGCGGCTGCGGCTGCTCGCCAAGGGTCGACGCCTCCTACGTCGCCTAGTACTAGTACTGTCGGACCGCATAGTATGCTCGGTACTGGACGCACGCTTGATGGACGTACTGTGTCACCGAGCGTAGATAATAATGAGGATGACGACGACGACGAGTAGCGAGGCGGTGTATCTTGACTATGTCTTGATTGCTTTCATCGTCCAAGCACAGCCTGTTCTTGAGATCCACATATCACCCCTGTACACTGTACTGTACTTGTATATATATCACACTCCAACGAGTACCGCTATTCCTGAACATAACGTTAACAATCATAGGCATGTATTTCAAGTTGTCGTATCCATGTCCTCCTTCCGTCACAGTAAGTACATTTCGCAATGCAAAAAATTATCCTACTCCATCCTCCATCCTCCGAAAATTACAGCGAGAAAAATTCGAAACAAAAGAAAAAGCAACTAGGTATGTAATAGAACAAAAATGAGGAAATGTCGAAAGTAGTGTAGATACAATATACATAAATACGAAAAGCGAAGAATCTAACAATTTAAAACGTGCGGGAAACCCCAACGAAAACGAAACACCGAACACAAAGCACTGATACCTCAACACCAAACTACCGCATCACCACAGAGCCAGATCAATTATACGGATACCTCGACCGGTCCAACTTGCTCACAGGCCTTCCACCCGGAATGGGAGGCAACGGGGGCCTCGGCGGCGTCGGGAACTGCGACAGCGTGGACGACAACGATGGTGGGGGCGGGGCCTGTACGTCGTTCGAGTCAAACGCCTTCGTCAACCCCGCGACGATCCCCGAAGGACCCGTCGTCAACGTGCCTCGACGCGATCGCGGTGTCGGTCGTTGGGGGAGGGTGTTCGAGCGGGAGAGGCTGGCTGGGTTGTTGCTCAGAGGAGGTGGGAGAGTGGACAATGGGCGGGCGGAGCGCGGGAGGACGGGAGAGTCGGGCGTCGCGGGGGACATGGACACATACGATCTCGGTTGTTGTGGAAGGGGTCTGCGCGTCGGCGACGAGCTCAGCTGTTCCGAGTTCAGCTCTGACGGTTCTGGTACAGTCGACAGAGGGGAGAACGACGGGGACTTGTTCACCACTGGCATCATCGACGTCCGGCGGATCATAGCAGGATCAGACGGGAGACCTCTAGGGGACCCGTTTTGCGGGATAGAGGGGAGGCGTCTGGTTACCTTTGGTGGAGAGTCGGCCTGCGCCTGCGGTGGTGGTGTGGGGAGTATGGGTCGTTGGCTGACTGTGCCAGAGCGTGCGCGAGTGCTGGGAGAGGCAGACGATGGGCTCTGAGAAACTGCTGAGGTGGGCTCGACGATGGAGAGTGCTGGTCGGGGAGGTACGGCTATCTGTGGTGGCACGGGCAGCCTTCGAGGAGACGTGGGCGGCGATACGATGGGGCCGAAGACCTTCTCGTGCAACTGCAGGTGAGTGAACTTTGGTTGCCGCCGTGGAGCGAAACCAGAGGTTGAAGCGAAGACGAGTTGGTGAAGCTCGAGGTGCGTACGTTTCGCTTTTCGCCTTGGTGCGACTGGCCGAACGACGTTCTCAGCGGGAAGTTCGGGATATATCTCCAGGTATGGGTAGACGGAAGGATCTATAAACCAATTAGACATCGACCTCAGCTGTAGAAAAGGACGGTGGGACGTACAAGGACAGATACGTGGATACTGCGGGGCAAGCTGAACCGGGAGGCCTACATAGACTCGTTTACCAGACAACGGCGCACGCGACGTCGGGTTGATAGGGCGCCACGACTGGACGTTCTGCGGGAGAGGAGGAACCGGCGGCACGAAAACCTTCGAGGTGCTCAACGAACGCTTCGCATGGTGACTATGCTGAGTCCTGTGAACTGGAATCTTGTGTCTGTTGCCGCTGCGAATGGGACGCTTCTCTTCGACAGTTACGGTGACGGCTGGGTAGATGGTCTCGACGTTGTACGGGTACACTGGTTGATCTATTGCAGATATGAGCTCGTTAGCCGGGGTTTGCAGACGGGAAGACAGAACACTTACAAGGTTGAACGTGAGGATACTCGGTCTTATGTTCCAAGACTATGATACGGGACAACGTCTCTGCCACGACGGAGGGATAGATGTTGCTCAGACTCCATGGGTATCCGACATGGTCTATGCAAGTCGTGTCAGCCTATGCGCTCTTGATAAAACACAGCTGGACCTACAGATATCGAGCGTAGGGTAGGAAGCAGACAGCCGAACAACGATGGGCTCAAGACCATTGGAGGACTTGCGACTTGTAGTAATCACAGCAGGATAGATCTCCATGACGTTATACGGGTACACTGGCGAGTCTACCCATAAGCGTCAGCAACAATCATCGAAGGGGTGAAGCAAGACCAAGGCTTACAGAGCGACAAGTTCGGGTAAGCTGTGGGCAGCCGAATCTTGAGACCCTTCAAAGTACCAGAGGGCCTCGAGCTTGCCTCGGTAGGCTTCTCCACCTTGACCGCAGGGTAGATATTCTCCACATTATGCGGGTACACAGGGGCATCTGACCATCCGATTAGCTTCAAGATCACACTGCGCTGCTCCACGATCAACTTACAAATCTGCACTGCCGGGTAAACCGCTTCCAAACGAGTCGAGAGAGCGTCGGTCCATGCAACGCCTTCGATGTCAGCCTTTACGGGAGGATAGATATTGTCGAGGTTGTACGGGTAGACGGGAGCATCTATGGATGGGAAGACGTGAGCACTACAGCATAGGAGAAAGCGTTGGAAGCCGTGCTACTCACAGAGGTTCAGAGTAGGGTAGCCAGGTGTGAGCGTCAATACCGGGAAATCTTCGAGCTTGTGAGATTTCGAAGTACCATTGGCCGCGGGGTAGAGGTTATACACGTTCCACGGGTAGTCAGAGGTGAGCGTCGAGACCGGGAGACTTGGGAGCTGTTGTGACTTCGAAGCACTGTTGGTAGCGGGGTAGAGGTTATATACGTTCCACGGGTACACATGAACATCCAAGGTGTGTGCTACGTCGAGGTTTGGAGCACCATTAGCTGCAGAATAGAGGTTATACACATTCCACGGGTACATCTGGACGTCCGAGGGGTAAACTGGGCCATCTACGTCGAATACTGATTAGTTATCACACGTAAACGTAGTAGCGATAGGGCAGGACATACAGAGATCGATCGCTGGGTAATAGCTCTTCTCCTCAGGTGAAAGAGAAACGACGACGTTCGTGTATACATTTGACATCGGCGCGCAGGGGTAGATCTCCAGGTGAGGGTAGACGGAACGATCTAACAGCGCACACCACACATCAGCAAACGGCATGAGCGGAGTGAGAGCTTTCAGTGTACTCACAAGGTTGAACGGCAGGATACGTCGCCTCCAACTCCACCACAAGCTTCGTCGGCGCCCTATGGTGCAACGTCCCAGTAACCTCCGGGTACAGCTCAAACTGGGGATACACCGCCGGATCTACACAACCACACACTCATCAGTCCCCATTTCTTTCCCAATAACACTTACAAAATTCTCAAAAAATCAAAAAATCAAGACTTACAGAGATTAAAGAACGGATAATCAACCCTCGCCTTCGACTCGTCCTTCATCAAAAGCCCATTATACACCGGTTTAGGATAGGGCCACACGAAGTTCCAGGGTCCGTCTGGGACGGGTGCGTCAGCGTTGAACAGCGCGGAGTAGGGCCAGATGTGGCTTAGGGCGCGGAAGGGCGCGAGCTCGTCTTCGGTGTAGGGCCAGACGTGGGTCCAGGGTGCGGCGTGGTCAGCGGTGGGAGCGTCTGCCACTTCTCGAGAGTTTGTGGTTGTAGTAGAAGGCACTGACGGTGCTACATGGTTGGAAGGACCAGACAGTACGGACGCCTCTGCCTCAACCGCACTCGAAGCATCAAAGTACGGCCACACATGACTAGCCGGTGCATCCTCCTTCTCTCCATCCTCTGCAGTAGACGCAGACAAACCAGGCTCCACCTCCTCCTCAAACACAACAGTAAACGGACTAATCTTCTTCACCCTCGGCTTCTGCTCCCGTTCCTCCACATCGACATCATCCAGCTGATGATCAACAGGCTCGACTGAGTGTTCGGGGGGCGCTTGGACACCAGCTGGAGCGGGCGTGGGTTCCGTCGAGACGTCGAAGAATGGCCATCCGAAGGCGAAGGGCGCTGGGGTCTGTGTCTGTGTGGGTTGGACGGCAGGCGCGGAGGGGGGAGGTGGGGTAGAGGGACGTTGGGGGAAGACGAATGTGTAGGGGGAGGCTTCGGCGGATGCGGAGGTGGTACTGATGTACGGCCAGACGTTCCTCCACGGCTCAGCCCCCTCACCCTCACCCGCATCTGCGTCCAATCTGCGAGGACGAGGAGCAGGTGCCAAGCGTGGAACCTCAATGTCAAACGTACGCTGTCCAATATCAGGAGAATGCACATGGTACGGCGTAGCCGGCGAAGGAGGATACGACAACGGCGGGCCCCACGAAGTAGCCGTCGACGGCGTCATCGGGACCTCCGACATAGCCCTCTGTCCCAGATCGACAGACCCGACGTACGACAACTCAGAGCGAACGGGCGAAGGCGGCCATTCGAGCGGAGGGCCCCACGACGTCGCAGTGGACGGCGTAGGCGGGCAATCTTCCAGCATCCTGGTCGCGATGTCCGGCGAGTACGACGGTGTCATGGCGAGGGCGGCGAAGTGAGATTCATATAACCCGTGTGCGTCGAGTTCTAAGTCGAAGTCGGACGGGCCCCATGAGGTGCACGTTGTTGGTGTGAGGCAGACGGAGCCTTCGCCGCGACGGTCCATGTGTACGGAGGGAAGCCGCCAGGACTCGGTGTCGAAGTCGTCGTCTTCGTAGTCGTAGGTGTCGTATTCTGGAGGGCCGACGGAGGATACGGACCATTGGAAGTCGTTCAGGTCGAGCTCAGAGCGTACGTCGTCGTCGTCGCCTGTGATCTCGATGTTGTTTGGCAGGTTAACTGGGTCGAGGCTTGTCTGCCCCGTCGCGTGGAACGGACTCGGTACGGCGATGGACGCACTCGCTCGCCACGAGTTGACGAAGACGTCGATATCCTTCTGTGCGGTCTTCGGTTCGTCTTCCTGTACGATAGGAGACAACCCAATAGACGGACGCTGCGGTGCGTCGAGGAATGCGGGCGGGCTGGGAGAGTTCGCGGTCCGGGTCGCCAGGCGCGAGCCAGATCTCGCAGAAGCAGACTCCAATCGGTCAAGAAGGGACAGTTTCCTGGGAACGTGTCTGTGCCCTGGGGTTCTCGATGGCCGGGGAGGCAGGATGACCGGAGCGCCGTCGAGCGGTTCTTCAGTGCGGTCGTCATGGAAGGACGTACGGCTGTCTTCTCTGAAGTGCGAGAGTGAGCCACGCCGCGAGGGGGCGGCGGAGACGGGGACGTCGAGGTTCTCGCGTCGTAGGAGTCCTAGCCATGCGTCTAGCCAGCGAGCTTTGGTGGGATCAATGTCAAACTCTATCCGTCCACCTATTGGCAGTTGCGGTGCTGATGTTGATGCTGTCGGACTGCGTGGTTCGAAGAGATGAGCCCATAGAAGAGGCCAGGATTCGTCTGTAATCCGGGGTGTAATAGAGATGCCACCGTGAGACGTGTGCAGGTACAGACAGAGGCCTGCGGTGCTGGGAAAAGCGAACTCGCGCGCGATGGCAGAGAGTTGGCTGCTCATCTATGGGTCCGGAGGATTTAGCACTTTGCAAATTTTCAGGCTGTATGAGAACGCACTGTCTGTAGCAAAGGCATTAGGATGCCTTGCGAGAGCCTTTCAGGCGAGCCCACGGACAAATTGTGCCCGAAGCTCCCATGCTCCTGTGAGAACGACAGCGGAGGGGTAACGACGACCAGCCACCGGACACTCCTGTGCACGGTGCGCTCCCTGGCTTCACGGGGACCCGACTGGATGTACTGCATTCTGCGTGATATGGGGACCTCTGTCACAGAGATAGAGCGATGAGTCGGAGCTGGCTCAAGCTCGATACCTAGACCATTCGTGCTCGGAAGCGGTACCGTCTGGTGCTGCGTCTGGTGTTCTGGTTCGGTCTCAGGAGGCGTCAGCAGAGGTCCTTGCCTGGGGAACTCGAACGGCTTTTGGAATGGGTTGTGCAGGAGGTGTGCCATGGATAACTCGAGGTGCGGACGGTCGTGAGGAGAATAAAAGTTCGGCAACTGGCTAGCAGCTGAGCAGAATAACTTAGTAATGTCGGCAGCCGAAAGAACGAAGGAGGTGGTAAGTCAGCGCAGCCTTGCGAGTTATCCAGGCGTCGCCGTTCCAAGGCAGAACAGGGAGGAGGAGGCAGGGAGGAGATGGAGGAAGACCTGTGAGGAGTTGGCGGGGGAATGCTGCTGCCAGGGATAATGAGGGCTGATGGGGGTAAATGATTTCGGATCACTCGAAATCTCCTGGACAACAGCGACAACCTTCCAATCACAGTGCAATCACAACCTGCCACCTCTCAGCCTGAAGTGATGATGAGAGCAGTTCGACAGTGGCCACCGGGATGCCGCGACGATGCCGGTTACTATCACCCCTATTTGGCAATTTGACTGCCTAATAAGGTAGCACTACAGCCGCTCCTCCATCAGTTCAAGCCAAAACACATCTCGGACGAGCAATGCATCTGAATGATACATCGCAGAACCAACCAGAGCCAAGCAAGAGATGCCTGAAGATAAAGACTGAACTGTCCAATCACATCTCGCAGCCAATAGCAGCACGTGAGCGACGCGTAAATGGGCGTCTGATCAACGCGGGTTTCCCGCCACAGCGTCCTGGGACTCGCAAGCCACTCACTCATTTACAGCCATGGAGGCCAAACTCGCACAGGCGTCGGCATTGCCACAAAAGGATAAAGGCGCAGCGTACGTATCGCTGCTGACCGACGTGCTTGCGAGAGCAGATCCCGCCACCGTCCAACAAGATGTGCACCAGATCCTCGAAGTCGTGCTACAGGACAGCGTAGTCACCGGACGGATCGTGCTCCAGGAACTCGCAAAGAGTCTCAGCACGAAGGCCATTCAGGATGTAGAGCTCAGAAAGGAGATTGTCAACGATTCTCTGCGCGTGGTGCAACCACGGCTCGTCAGTTATGAGGAACAAGTGGGTTTCATCGCATCTAGACAGGTCTCATCAGTTCGCTGAATTTTGATATCATACAGGTGAACTCGTTGAGGCTGATTCTGGCTGATATATTGGAGAGCGAAGAGGACTGGAGTGAAGCAGCAAGAGTGCTCACAGGCGTATCATTGGATGCGGGTGGACGGTACGCCTCGTAGATCTACTACATCGACTACACTCTAATACTTGATTATACAGAACAGACGAGGAGAAGTTACGGATATACGTCCGCATCGTTCGGCTGTACCTGGAAGAAGAGGACTCAGTGCAAGCCGAGACGTACTACAACCGCGCCGCCTCCCTCGCGCACACAACTTCAGACAAAGAGCTAACCCTCCAGTTCAAGCTCTGTCAAGCTCGTATACACGACTACTCTCGACGGTTCCTTGAAGCTGCATCTCGGTACCATGAGCTGAGCTACGTAGCAGAGATCGAAGAGGAAGAACGAAAGCACATGCTGTAAGCAACCTCCCCACACCCCTCCTTCCTTCCTTCCTTCCAGTCCTTCCTCCCAATCTCACCACTGACGCCACACACAGATCAGCAGCAGTAACCTGCGCAGTCCTCGCCCCCGCGGGCCCCAACCGCTCCCGCCAACTCGCCTCCCTCTGCCGAGACGAACGCACCTCCGAACTCTCCACCTACAACATCCTCACCAAGATGTTCCTCGGACGGATCCTGCGCTCCGACGAGATCAAAGACTTCGAAGGCACCCTCAAACAACACCAACTCGCCAAGATCTCCCTCTCCTCCTCCGACCGCGTCGCCTCCTCCTTCGACGACTCCGACTCCACCTCCAACGACGCTTCCATCCCGATCAGCAAACGCACGGGCCCCTCCACGGTGCTCGACCGCGCCGTCATGGAACACAACTTATTAGCCAGTTCGAAGATCTACGATAATATCAGCTTTAGGGGGTTAGGTGCGTTGTTGGATTTGGCGCCTGCGGCGGCGGAGACGATGGCGAGGAAGATGATTGAGCAGGGACGGCTGAAGGGGACGATTGATCAGGTGGAGAGGTTGATTTGGTTTGATGATTCGGGCGATGAGGATGGGGCGCAGGGGAAG